>JASSUY010041895.1:0-19603 GCA_032466535.1 Forpus xanthops
GCCAGTCTGAACATTCTAAGCCATAACTATAAACACTGGTGTTATCAGCACTGTTCCCAAGCCGAAAATCCAAAACAGTACTCACCAGCTACTACTTAAAGAAAAATGGCTGCTGCTGCTGAACCCATGACAACAGTCAAGGGGATTTGTGCCCCTTTCTGGGTAGTGTGGCCTGGCACAGGGCAGCCCTCTGCATTGGTACAGACAGAAGAGCAGGCCTTCATTTTGGTGTACATCATGCTGGAACACAGCTTGGTGTTAGGTTGGGGTTTGTACTTCTGAACAGCCCAAACTGCAACACTGCTGCCATGCAAATGTGGTCCCAGATACGATGGAGATGGGGGCAACTCTGCTGTATCTGCAATCCCGTTATTGAGTGTCGGAGCTGAACCTAATATGACCCAAAGCGGTTGGGGCTTATGGCAGAGATAGAGAGGCTGTTGGGCCATGGGCCAGCCCCAGGGCATGCAGAGCAGGTGCTGCATGCAGCCTGTGGTTGGTGTCCCCAGCTCCCCCCATTGCGGAGCAGGCAGCCATTGGCCAGCCCCCAGCAGGGACAGTGGAGAGCTGGTGGGGCAGGGTTTGTGGCCAGGAGGGGGGCTGATGGGCTTGGCAGCTGCTGTCCTCTGCAAACAGGCAGTGATGCATTCCTGGGCACGTTCTCCTTCCCATCATCACCCCCTTTTTGGATAGCTTTGGGGTGAGCAGCTGCTGCTCCTTCCTCTCTCTTTGGCAAGGCTGGTGGGGTCTGACCAGTGTGTTTGCCTCCCTAGATGGGAAGAGGAGTACACGGTGCGTGTCCAGCTTCAGGACCGGGTGACTGAGCTGCAGGAGGTGAGCATCGCTGTCCCCCTCCTTCCCCTGCACCCCAGCTGCCCTGTGCTGATGCTGATTTGCACATCTCCCTTTGCCTGGTGCAGGAAGCCCAGGAAGCTGAAGCCTGCCAGGAGGAGCTGGCCATGAAGGTGGAGCAGCTCAAGGCAGAGCTTGTTGTCTTCAAGGGACTGATGAGCAATGTGAGTCCCTAAGCCCTCTCTGACCCAGCAGCATTGTCCTACCCAAGTAACCGGGCTGCAGAGAAAAGCAGTTCCTTGGGGTACATCCAGTACAGTGGTGTTGTGGCAGGGCTGGTCCAGGGTGTAGCAAGCAAAGTGGGGATGCAGATGGAGTGCTGCAGCACAGGGGATAATGTAGGGATTGCTGTTCACCTTGCATAATGCTCCTCTGTCTCCCTCCTGCTGTGCTGTGGGTTAAGAACATCACAGAGCTGGACACCAAGATCCAGGAGAAGGCCATGAAGGTGGACATGGACATCTGCCGCCGCATTGACATCACTGCCAAGCTGTGCGACGTGGCACAGCAGCGAAACTGTGAGGACATGATCAAGATGTTTCAGGTGAGAAGCATCTGCTGCTGCCCCAGCCTCAGCCACTGGCTCTGGGGAGGAGAGTTCCTGAAGGAGGGAGAGGAGACAACACCAGCCCCTGCTAGGGGAGACGCTTGGTCACCCTTGCTCCTTGCAGTCCCTTGCTCTCTGTCTCTCTTGGGAGGACCAGGTGAAAAGGGCATGGAGAGGTGGAAAGCTCTAGATGTTGCTTTGGGCACTGAGAGTCCCCTCAAACCTCTTGCTAAGCTGTTGCTCTGGGCCCGGGGATCCCACAGTAGTAGGGGAGCAGCTGCAGGAGGGAGATGAGTTATTTGAGTGTCTGTCTCTAACTCCATCTCTCTCCTTCCCCTTCCCCTCTCCGTCATCTTCTCTCTGTCTCTGTCTCTTTTCTCTTTCTGGATGTTGCCGCCTTTCTGTCTCGCTCTCTTTGTCCTTACAGAAGCAATTGGTTAGTTCCATTCAGTTGGGGAAGTGTACAAATCTTAAACTTTGTGTAAATAAGGTCGGGCTGTAAATATTGACATGTCACCTTCTTCAGACTCTGGTCTTTTTTCCTGTTTCTGTCACTGTGTTTCTCTGTTGGGGCTGGGGGATGATTTGAGTTTTTCTGCAGTAAAGCCACATCGTTATTTTCTCATCAGATTCATAGATCCCATCTTTAGTTGCTTAGTTTTAATTTTAGGAAATGCTAAACCCATGTTTTATCCATTGCACCATCTTTAACCTGATCATAATGAGCCCATCTTTCTCTTTCTCTCTTGCTTTTCTTCTTTCCTTTCTTCCTTTCTCTCTTTCTTTCTCTCTTTCCCTGCCTTTCTGTCCCTCTGCCATTCCTTTCCCCTCCATCTCCTCCTGACTGCCTGCTCCCGACCTCGGACCCGGCCTCGTTTCTGTAGTCTCTGCACTTGTCTCCCGTTAAGGTCCCAGCCTCGGTGGGGCGGAAGCGGGAGCGCAAGCAGGTCAGCGATGAAGACACCTCGCTGTCGGAGAGCGATGCCTCCCGAAAGCCTGAAGAGGAAGAGGAGGACGAGACCACAGCCATGAGTATCAATGAGGAAATGCAGAGGATGCTGAACCAGCTGTGAGTGCGGCTTTTCCGCACCTCTGCTACCGGCGCAGAGCCAGGCTCTGGCACCAGGCTCCCCTCTGCTGCCTGGGATGGGGAGGGCAGGGGGGCTGCGGCTCCCCTCGCAGGGGAGGGGGAGATGGGAAACACCGCTGCAGGGTGCATATACCCTATGCTCTGAGGCACAGTGGGAATAACCACCTAGGAGACCTGAGCCCACCCATGCTGTGGGTGGAAGCTGGTCCAGCTCCCTTCCTCTTGCCCCCTTCCCACCTTTTGGGAGTCCCTACCTGAATTTTCCAGAGTTCCTGACCATAAAACCAGCCCTTTCCCATCCCGCTGTTGGGTTTGGGCACACTTGAGCTCACCCTGGCCAGACCTCCAAGGGCTGCAGCCCTGCCTGTTAGTGGGGATGAGGCTTTCAGCACTGATACAGCCTTCTACCTCCTGGGATTTTCCTGCTGTGTACTGATCCGCTGCTCCATTGCCCCCAGGAGGGAATATGACTTTGAGGATGACTGTGACAGCCTCACGTGGGAGGAGACAGAAGAAACACTGCTCCTCTGGGAGGACTTCTCTGGATACGCCATTGCAGCCGCAGAGGTGCAGGGGGAGGTAACGGTGGTGTCAGGTCCCCTCAGTGAATCAGCCTTGGCTTGGGACACTCGGTCCTACCTGACCTCAAAGACCAGACTCCAGAGCCTCCATCCCTTGCAGGCCTGTACAGATGCTTCCTCTCTGCATCCCATCTTCTCTACATGAATACGTTACTGCATCCTTGTGAAGGTCTCCTTGTTAGACAGGATGGGGATGTGTAGCATGAAAGATGTGCTGAGGACATGGCCCACATGTGGGGAAAGCCACAGCCCTCCCAGCAGGGAAAACCTCCTCTGGCTGGGCTGCTCTCTGATGGGCTCTCCAGCCCACTGCCCCCGGTACAGCAGCTCTGCCCAAACAGAGGCCTCAGTGTCTGGCCAAATTCCTCACCATTTCACATCTTTGGCCCTCAGCACTCTCTATGGGATGTGTTGCACTTGGGGATGGTCTGTGCTCTTGAAAGCTTGTGGGCAATGACTGGGCTTGTTCTGGTCTGACATGCTCACTGCCCAGCGTGGCAAGTCCTGAGTCTCTCTGCCCCATGTTGGCAGAACTGTCTTGTGCCTTATTTATACCACACTGCTTATGTTGTCCCAGTGCTGCCAGTTCTTTCTCTGGTTTCTTTCTCTCTTGCCTTGGTTCCTCATGTTGGATGCCTCCCTGCCTCTGAACATGCCATCTCCTCTCTTCAACAGCAAGACGACAGCCTGGAAAAGGTGATCAAGGACACAGAGTCACTGTTCAAGAGCCGTGAGAAGGAGTACCAGGAAACCATTGACCAAATAGAGGTAAGAGGAGGAAGTGGGGATGGCATGGCACAGAAAGGGGGTGAAGTGGATCTCCAGGGAGGGAGGCACCATGCTGGAGCTGGTGGTTGGTGACGGGGGGCAGCAGCTTTGGCTCTGGCCATGCCCCCTGCACCGCACTGTGCCTTGGGCTTATCTCTGCACCGTTCCCTTCTTGCAGCTAGAGCTGGCCACAGCCAAGAATGACATGAACCGCCACCTGCACGAGTACATGGAGATGTGCAGCATGAAGCGAGGCCTGGACGTGCAGATGGAGACTTGCCGGCGGCTCATCACCCAGTCTGGGGACCGGTGAGCTTCAGCAGGAGGGCTGGGGTTCCTGTGCTCTGGGCAAGGATGGAGCCAGGGTGGTGGTGAGCTGAAACATGGGGTAACGCTTGTGCCCTGCTCTGGTGTGGCATAGAGAGGAGTTCCAAGGGGTTGTTGGGTTCCTGGTGACCGGCCTCTACACAGGTCATGGTATCACCTCTGCAGAAGGTGGGCTGTGCACAGGAGGCAGTGTTGACAGGTGAAGCCATCTCATCTCTATCACCCTGGCTGCTGGGAGGCCCTGCTGTTGTGCAGGGACATATAAGTCCCCATAGGCATGTGGAGCCCAGGGTGGCTTCAGCCAGGGGACCTCTGTGGTGGACTTTCATGGACCCCTATTCTCACATACCTTGGCGGGGTCCTCCTCTGGGCAGACCCCTCCAGCACCAGCTCTGCTTCATGCTCTGGACCTCACTACCGGTGTCCTGTGGGACACCCTCACCAACCTCTAAGGATCCCCACAGACCTACATACACCCCAGAGAGTGAAAGAGACACTAAAGCTTCTCTTGTCCTTGCTCTGGTGCCCCTTGGTCACAGTGAACTGGGTCCTTTCCCTCGCTCTGGTCAGTGCTGTGACTGTTGCCCTTCACTCTTCTCCACAGAAAGTCTCCTGCCTTCACCCCAGCCTCCAACAGCGAGTCAGCCCTGAACGAGGAGAGTGAGGAGTCCGACCGTGACCCTCCGAGTGACGCTTCCATCAGATAATGAGGGGAGGCCCTGCTTTGTTGGACACCCTTCCTGGTACAGGGGTGCCTGAGCCATGCCTGAGAGAGACTGTCAGGGCCGTGGAGCTGCTGGTAAACGTCTGTCGCGCAGGCTCACTCCCATTTTGGAGAGCTTGGCAGATCCCGCACCCCAGCCACCAGATATCGCAAATGGGAATAGCTAGATAGACCTGAGGGCCCTTGTTGGGGCTGCTCAGCCTCCAGCCCCTTCTCTATTCCCTTTCCCTGCTTTGGTTAAACCACGGTTTGGGCAGGGAGGCTCCAAACCTACCACAGTGGCATTCACCAGGACCTGTTCCCAGGTTCCTCAAGGCACACCTCCTCCGTCCTGGTACGCTTTGTCCTGCCCCTGCCCTCCCTGCACCACATGGAGCCGAACAAGAGCCGTATCTTCCTGCAAACTGGACCTGACACTGGTGCCAACTGGACCGAGCCTGGGATGCTCTCTGTCCTTGCTGCTGGCCGGGTGCCTGGCTGGTCCCTGTGCCTAACCAGGCACCCCAATCCCCCCCTGCCTCCTCCGGAGCAGGGGCTGAGTCCCACTCATGGTGCACTTTGCTTTGCCGCACGTTGGCGGTGCGCTCACGTCTGTGTTACAGGACAAGGGGTCATTAAATGGGACAGTTTCCTTTTCTACAGCTTGCCTGGGTGTGTGGGCTGTCCTTGTGCTGCGTGGCTTCAAGTTGGGGTTGTCTTCCACCGGGTCCCTAGGCCCACATCAGTGGGGGCCTCCCATGGGACATTCCTGTCCCTTGGGTGTGCTAGATGGGGCAAGATCCCTGTTCTGGGAGCCACTGGCTCTTGATGGGCTGTGTGTAGCACTGGTGGTGCATTGGGTACCTTGTTCTCAACCTGTATCATCATTGATGAGGAGGCTGTGGGATTGAAAATGAAGCCAAATGTGGCTCACAGCTTGTGGACCTTCCTCTTCCAGCACTTGGTCTCCTCTGCCACACCAGCGCATCAGTCCCAGAGCATCTTCTTGCTTGCCATCAACCTCACGTCCAACTTCTGTGTAACCGCGGTGGGGCTTCCCCTGTCCCACCTTCTCTTGTGGCATTTACGTGTCTGGCCCTTGGACATTCTCCTGTGGTGATGGGAGCCTGGGGTCTGGCAGGGTGGCAGGAGCGGGTGAGCAGCCTGCTGAGAGGCAGTGTTCTGCAGGGCTGCCCACTGAGCCAGGCTGTAGAGCCAAGGCAGGCAACACTCCCGAGAAAGAAACCTCTCAAGGTCCTGAAGGGAAGAGAAAGTAGATGACAGTGGAGGTTTTGGATCACCTCTAAGATTAGATAAGAAAGGTAAACTGAGGGCTGAAGGATGCAACAGTTTTATCTCTAGGTTTGGCTTGGGTAGCTAACACTGACACGCACTTGAGCTGTAAGCATAGGGATGTCCTCACACTGCAGTGCAGAGGGTTGGTGTTTGGGCAGGGTGAGGTTCTCTGCCTGTGCTTGCAAGACATGTTAAGGCATGTGTTGGCATTTCAGTGTGGGCTAAGCTGTCTGGTTCCAGCCGGCACCGAGATGGGGCAGGAGACACAAGGAAACCCCCAGGCCAGGGCGCAGCTCCTCAGTGAAGGGCTGCTGTGGCTGGGCTCTGATTCACAAGTGCCATCTTCACCTCTCAGGGGAGCCATGGGAGCAGCAGGATAGCAGCAGAAGCATGTTCCCTGCCCCGGCTGTGAGAGAGGATGGGGGGTGAGAGCCTCTGCCTGCCCTGAGACAGGGTCCTCACCTCCATGCCCCCATACCAACTGTTTGTGTTTGTTTCCTGCTCCCCTTTTATTTCCTAAAGGAGCTAAACCCAGAGGAAATACTGTACGCCGGCCCTTTGTTTCAAGTGAAGATGCCTCATGCGTTGTAGATCAGAGATCACGTTCTGTCCTGCCTGAAGGATCTTCTGGTTCATGCAAATGCCCTTTCCAGTATGTGTCTTTGCAGGATTTTCTTTCTCTGCTCTGTTGATCTCTATGAGTGGCTGGCTAAGCCTGCCCTCCCCTGTGCATAACCCATGATGTGTACCTTGGCCTCTTTGTTCTGCTTAAGAAACCCACAGGACTGTAGAGCATGTTTCCTGAGAGATTTCAAGTGTGAAGCACAGAAGGACTGACCGGTGCTGCCACGTGCCTGTGTACCAAGACACGTGGGGACCCCAGTCCCACCCTGCTCGTCAGACCTTCATTTGCAGTGAAACCGAGACCTACTCCATCCATGTATTCTCTGTATTATCAGCAAGCTCAGTTCCCCCACTGGTGTGACAGCCCCTGACATCTCACTGGCAGGGCATGCAGTGCTGATCCTTTGCCTCAGCAGTTTCTCAGCATGAGAAGCACAGCCCAAGGCCTCCAGTATTAGCCAGACCATCTCTCCTCCATCTACCTGTCCATTGGTGGTGATCCCTTATCTTTGATGGAGGATATGAGGAGATGTGAACCTTCCATCTGTTGTCTGTGGGCTCCTCTTCATTCCTAGGGGAGTATCTAGCCTGCTTTTCTCCACCAGGAGCCCTGCTGGGAACCACGGAGCCTAAGAACTGCTCAGCACTGTGTTGCTTCTAGCATCCCTAACCTCATTCCTTTTCCAGGGTGCTTCCTGGCAACCCCTGCTCAGGAAGCAATATCAGAAGAAATGGTCTAGCAGAGACCCAGGTCTTGATCTTTCTGAGCACCCCCTCATCTGTATTCATCTCACAGGTGATAACTGTATCTCCTTTCCCCTTAGACTCCAGCCCATTCAAAAATGTTTGTTTGGCCTAGGCTCTCTGAAAGACTTGGTTGCAGGGGCAGCTTGGCCATGGATGGAGTGGGCCTTTTCCTATTCTTGATCAAGATGATAAATCGATGAAATGAACTTTGGAGGAGTGGGGCAGTTACTCTTTCCAGCTGGCCGTGCTCACCCATGAGCATGTTGCCGCTGGTCCTTAGTGCACCAGTGCAGACCCTGGCACACAGGGGACTAAGTCCTGTCTCACTTGTTGTATGTACATTAATGTTTGCTGCCCAAGTGCAGCGCACACATTGATGCCTTACTGATGGGGTTCAATGGCAGGATGCATCCAGGCCATCCCTCTGTCAGCATCCATCTTTGGACTGTAGCTGCTGCCCTTGACCTCCGTGAGCATTTGTCCAAGAGCATCCTTATAGAATTACATCTCTCTGGACTGTCTGTGAGGTCTTCCCACTGAATATATAGGCAGGGTGATTCAGCTTCCTCTCTCTATAGGAGTCTATGTTGGTGTAGACTTACTCAAGGAGTCAGGAGCCATGCTAGTGGTTGTTCTGGCTTCTCCTTCCACAGCATTTGGACCATTGTGCCTAGGTGAGGATGAGCACAACTTCTCTATCAGCAGTGGCATAAAAACCTTCCCTTGAGGCTGCTGTCCCTGGCCTGGGGCAGACCCACTTGTGAGCATCCGACCTCCACAGAGCACTGAGGGAGACAATCAGCCTTTGAGCTGGGGGTGAAAGACGCAGTTTGCTGCCATGGCCACTGCGCTCCATGCTCCCTGTGCTGAGGTCAGCCTCTTGGCAACAGCTGTCAGACTGTGCCAGGCATTTGGCAGAAGTGGGTCCTGGCTCCCTACTGAATGCGTTTCTGATCCTGTGGATGCTGAGGGGCCTTCCCTGCCCCTTCGCTACTGAAGTTCCTTAGGACTCATCTGAAAGGTAAACTCTCATTCTCAAAGACTCTCTATGGCAAGACAGCTTTGAGATCAGCCCCACTGAGTTTGTAGGTGAGGACTATCAGATCTTCACGCAGAGGGGATGGGAAGCATCACCCTGCTTGTATCTCATTATGTGGATGTGGAATGTTCTCAGTGGCTGTAGAGAGGGTTCAGCCAGACTAATGACTACGTAGCCCAAATCTTAGTCCCTGTATTGAGCAAGCCTGCTCCCTATCTTCACTCAGTCTTGCATCCCATCTATTTTAGATCGTATCTCAGAACTGTAAGAGTCTGACTTGTCCATCCAGTCAGTTAAGGTCCTGTATTTTCCACCCAGCACCTTTCCACTGAAGGTGCTGTCCCACTTGACTCAGTTTAGTGTGAGTTAGCTTTTCCCTGTTCCCAGGATTCCTTAGATGGACCTAAGTGTGATGCTGACAGCCTCTGCTGGAGCAACTTTTGCTTCTCTGGTAAACTCTTCATTATTCTGTTTATCCTGTTTCTTAACCAAGACGTAGGAGAGATCAGAGCTGCATAGAAAGTTGTTTTTTTTGTAGCTTTGAGCTGCAAGATTGGCTTTCCTTGTACCTCTGCTACAAAGCTTTGTTTGTTCTCAAGGCCATATTCTTTATGGTTTATGCTGTCTCGGGTACCTGTGGCTCAGAGTGTCCCAGCACTTGCACACGATGAAATATGTCAAATGCTCTGGTTACAGGCAGGAAGCTCTCCTTTTGAGAAGTTGGAGTTAACACAGAACACACTGGAGTGTTGTGTCCTTAGGGGTGCACCTGGATGATGCACAGAGAGGCCTCAGAAAACATCCAGCAAGCCTCTATGCATGGTAAATAATGCGGTAGAAAAGCAGCATGGAGGTGCTACAGACAGGTTTAAGGAAGCCCCATCACCATGGAAAATCCTCCTATGAGATGGTGGGAAGTGCTTTAGGTGTGAATTTTCTGAATGCTTGGGACACCTTCTCTTAAGATGGGAGCAAGGAGAGGATGTGGTAGTTCCTCTGGCAGCAGGGGTTACAGGTTTCCTAGCTTGGAGAGCCGCTGTAAGAGCTGGGAAGGTTCTAAGGTAACGCTGTGGAAAAGGAGTTCAAGCAGCCACCAAAAGGCATCACCATCACGCTGATCCAATATCACAGTGCATGGGAAGAGGCAGCATTTTCACCTTCAACAGCAGACTGCATCTGGAGAAGGTGGAAATAGAAGTTCTCAAGGTAGGAGCTAATGTGGTTAATTGGTATTTTTAATGGTCACAGCCACATCACAGAACTGCCAGCTCACCAGTCTGACTTGTTGGGTAAAGGCGGAATGGGCAAGAGCAATTGTGAATTGGGGTTGAGGCCTGTGCTAGAAATCAGAGCCCCACAAATATGCTCTGACGTACAGTTGTGTCAGGGCATTGGAGGGGCTTTCATATGCACCTGAATTCCTAAACAAAAGGTGGTGGTTTATTTTCTAAGTGCCTCTCTGCTTTGTGTGAGAAGGTAAATGACGTTGTCATGGAAGTCTTTGGCTGGGGATACTGGAGAATATGCTGTGTTGTGGAGTTGCTTATCAGCTTAGAAACGATGGCATGCCCAAGTAAGGCAATGATATTAGGTGTCCTCATGACAGATGAAGAGTGGGTTAGGACTGATGCTCGCCTAAAAGACAAGGGATCCACTAAGAAACAAACCAAGCTATTGCCCAGACAAAATGCCATAACAGAGTGTATTGCATGGTGTTATGTAGCCATTTCTTACAGTGAAGTTGTTTAAGGGAAGTATTAAAAAACAGAGATTTTTGGAAAGTGGAGGATTTTTCCGGTTATCAAAAAGTTGTGGTTTAGTCCGCATGAGAAGATAGCAGTCAGTAAACTGCTTCCTGGAAGAAGTGGCCCTGTGACAATAGTACTTAAAAACAAGAATAACTAATGAAAGTACTAAAGGCTGACCCTACTTAGTAATAATAAACCTTGTAACAGCTATACCAAGTGTGAGTGGGGAAAAGGGGACTAAGAGGGACAAGCTAATTCAGCTGTCTAAACCAAGGTCTTCAGCTACTCATATCACCTCAAGGAAAACACCTAACAATAGCTGCATGTCTAAGGACGCTAACAAGTTGTTCTAGTTATATTTAAAGCAAAATCAATCCCAGCAGTAATGTAAACCTATTGAGTTAGGTGAAACTGGAAAAAATATCAAAATGATGCATAAGAAAGGGGAAGTACTCACCAGCTATGTGTGTTCTGTATTTGGAAAGAATGTGGTCAGAGGGGAATGATGAAGCACTTTGCAGGCCATTAGCAATTAAGGAGGATCCTTGACAGGATCTTCTCGGAATAAACCTTTCCACATTTCCAGGCACAGGTGACCTAGAGCATGCTAATGCAGAGCTGCAGGGGTGCTATGGGGGGGGAAAGGCTCCTCACAAAGCCTAAGGCTGCTTGGGGTAAGTGATGCTGGGGAAAAAGCAGAGCTGTTGTCGTGCTCCTGCAACCGGTGTACTGCAAAGCACTAACCCCTGTGGTGATGAGAAAGCCTTGGCTGCTGCAATCTGTGGTTTGCTGGTGTCTGTTTTTAAATGCATTGGGGAGGGCAGTTATAAAAAGACTGAGTGGACGGGTGAGTGAGTGACGTCAGTGATGGGTCTGACAGGCCACGTATGGAAACCAATGAGAAACCAGTGGAGGGGGAAGGAGGAGGGTGGAAATCACGAAGGAATGGGGAAAATCTGCACAGATTTGTGGAGGGAGAAGGAACTGGCAGACAAAACTGATACCATTTTTGATGCGTGGTAATGGGAAAGGCTCAAAAGGAGTAAATATCTCAGCCCGAAATGCCAAGAAGCATTAAAATGTGTTTTTATAGACAGAACATACATACGTATATAGCCAATGTTTAAGCTGTGCATAGATACCTCTAAGAGCAAAAAATAGTAGTGACTAACCGTGCTCTGGACAACAGGAGGGCTGGAAAGACTTAGGGAGCAGGGCTCACAAGCACCCTCGTGTTCTCAGCCAGATGCTGATGACATCTTCAAGCACTCGTGTGCTTCACATCACAAATGAGAGTAGGTGAAGCAAAAACTCCTCGCCATGATTCCAGGCTGGAGAAAAATGCTTTGAGAGGCAAAACTTTAGTTATTTTGCTCCTTAAAAACATAAATGGCAAGCAAGCGTTTTTGCCCAGGGCCTAAAGTTGCTTTGTGATGATGGGGCTAGATGGCAGGCTGAGAAAGGCGTATTGTAGGAGTCTGAGGAGATGGGGAAGCTGGAGGCCATGTGCATTCAGTGAAATTTCAGTATCTGCTTGGAGTCTGGCACCTAAACCAGCGACTCAGTAACTAAAAACCTGGAGATTACAAACTACGTATAGCTTTTTTTCTGTGCAAAGACTTAGAGCAAGGCCAGGAAAGGTTGCTCACTTGTTCAGGGGAGAGCTGGGCACCTTTCCAATGTCAGTTGTCTTCCCCCACTACAATTATTACTTTTCATTTAGCAACCTTGAATTTCACCAACCATTTTAATAACCCACTTGCAAGATCCTTCTTTCCACAGGCTGATTCAATGTTGAATGGCCTGCATCATTTTGCACAAACAAGCCTTGGCAGCCCCTGCTCTAAATTGTTCTGAAGGTGTTGAATGGAAATAACCCTGGGGCAGACGTCTTCAGGCACTGGCCACTTGCATCTTCTCAGTCACCATCAGCCTTGCTGCTTGCTTTCAGCCTGCAGATGGTGGTTTTCCCTGTTCTGGCGCAGTTCAGGTCCTTTGACAGGTTTTGCCAGTCTGTTTTATCCTAAATCCAGTTGCTTTTCATCATGGGGGGGGGCTGATGCAAGAGCTCAGTTGCTTATAGCACATACTTACCTATTCATCCATTTCATGCTGGAGACTGCATCTGGATCTGGCACCTGGTACTGAGGGTTTGCTGCCTTTCATGTTCTCAAGTCATGATGCTTCAGTTTGCAGCAGCAGCTTCATCTCATTGCTGCTAAGGAAAATCTCTCACTGGGAATAACCCAAAAGCTCCTGTAATGGCAAAAGATTAGTTTTACTCTTCTGCTATGGCCTTATCTTCCCTAATCACTCCCATACAGCTTTTTGGCAGCTTTCTTGTCTCCTTCATGCGTTCCAAGATACATTTGAGAAAGATTTTCATACTACCCTTTCTATTTGTCCCAGATTCCTAAAAAAAAACTACCTTTTTTTTTTTTTTTTTGCCTTTAAAGTATAATTTGCTAGTATTTGTGAGGTTTTCTTCCATAGTCATTTGACTACAGCTTTCTGACAGCTGCCTCTTAAAATCCTATGCAGTACTACTGTTCCTTCTAAGAAGACTTACTTGAGAATAACTCCCTCAAGAAGATGACGTTTCTCTAGTAAGATAAAATTAAGTTAGCTGCCTGTAGTAACGAATTACATTCAGCTCAGAAGAGTAAGTATCATATTTGCCCAAAGGTAGGCAGCTTGTTTTTGACAAGGCGCTGTGAGTCCTACCAGTGCCCACAGGGGTATTTGAGTACCCTGAGTTTAAGTCATGAACCTGCATTTTGTGAATGGCGTCTGATGCAAAGGGGCTTGGAACGTTGTAAAGATGTTTCTCTTGTACAACTGTGCAATATATTCCTTGTGTCGCAGTCTGTCCTAACAGAGACCTGTATCTCCTCTTCCTTGAACAGATCATGTCAACTGCTTTGCTCCAAGACTCATTGAATTCAGAAGTGGACAGGGTATGTTTTAAATGTCTGATTTCTTTTGCTGTCCTACAGTCACCAATTTGTTACATTTTGGTGTGATTTTCACTACATGGCATCTTAATGCTGAAGTTTCATGCTGGTGGCTTGAGAAGAAGGTGGTCTGAGGCCAACTAGGTGTTTCTTGAGGTAGCGATGCATGTATGGTAACGTGTAAAAATGCCACTAGACTATAATGTGTCTAAACATTCAAAGCTTCTATAAAAAGGAATGTTTCTGTACCACCACATGCTCCCAGGCATATCCCTCTCCTCTCCCAGGGGCCAAGCACCAGCACGGTGATCCCTGATGCCTGGTCTATGGAAGAAGGGCTTTTGGCCAGGACCGGTGTCTTTCTGTACCTTCCCCTTGCAAGGTGTTCATAAACCAGGATGGACTCTGGCTTGTTGTGGCTGCTGTTGAAGCCAGTTTATCCAAGCAGGATGGCACAATTGCCTTCAGTTCCTTTGCTGAACAAGAGCCTCATTATGTCTGCCTGAGTGCCAGCCTTCCCTCACCAAGCATTTCTACCAGCTTTCCTTAGAAATGCTTCCAGAACAAGCCTAGAACTCCCCTACATAGGAGAAAACTCTTCTCCAGCGAGAGAAGCAGCTGCCCCAGCAGGTCTCCCATCTTTACCCAATGCAGTCTACAGCCATAGATCTCAGCTTTACGAATTAACAAATTGATTTTTAGGACAGGACTGCCTATTCTTGGGCAGCCTGGCCACAGAGCTAACGTTTCCATCTGTGCAGAGGGGCCTTGCTGTGGTGCCATCTGCAGGCACAGTGTCTGGATGTAAAATGAGGAGTTAAGGGAAGAGCTCTGCTCTTTTAGGAGTTCACATGAGATAGGAACCCAAGCCCTCCAGGCAGTCCAAAGGCTGCCTGACTTGTTTGCCACCTCTGCTCTCCCTGTTTCAATCCAAAAGCAAGCGTGATTCCTGGCTTGCCTCACATAGCTACCCTATCACTTTTCCAAGAGCAAGATCGTAAACCAGCTCAAACAGTATTTTAAAAGCAAACTGAACTTTCATCTGAGACCTTCCCAGCAATTGGTTTGAGAGCACATATTCTTCCTCCAACCCCCCAGGTTGTATGAATTTGCTCATTCCCACAGCAATTTGATCTCAGGTTCGATAGGGTTGTTGTTAAATAACGAGAGTTCTTTGCTTTAAGTGAAGTTTTAGGCTGCCTTATCTCGTTTAGGAAATACACATAAGGCTTTTTCGAGGAAGAACATGGCTCATTGAAATGCTCCTACTTTAAACCCAGTTCAAAATATCTTTGTTATACATGGGAAAACAGGCAGCCCCCCAACAAGGTGTTTAGTAGCCTCTGTACCTCCAAATTAGCAAGCAGAGCGCTCCTTGGCATGCACACAAGTATGCAGGCAGCAGCACACAGCACATCCATTCAAAGCATCCAAGCGCAGCAATCGAGGACAGGATGGGACCAACCCAAGACTCATTTGTAAGCCTGAGAGGGCTGCAGGCTATACCTCTCCCCAGCAGAAACTGAATTCCACTGGGAGGGCTGTCTCCAGTTAGCCCCAGCATCAGGCAGCTTCCATTTAACTCCAGAGTTACCTAAAGCTCCTGCAAGGCCACTTAGCTAGCAAGCTGCTCAGAGCCCCAGCTCCTAAACAGAGGCAGGTTATTCAACCTTTTCCTCTTTGCAAAGCAGCTTTGAGTCATTGCCCTGTAGTCCAGTAAACATTTAATTTTTGCATAGCCCAGCCAATGGAGATAAGCGGCTCTGGGAAACTATGTCCAAGGTAGCCTCATCCTGACAGTTTAAGTCCTCCAGCTTAAGTCCTTGCTCCAGGTTAGGGTCTGAAGTAGTTGGGGTCCAGACAACAGCTCCAACTCTGGCTGCCAGGGAGAAGACAACACATCACAACAGAGACAGTAAATTGAGCTGCTAAAAATGGAGCACCACATGATTTTCTGCAGCACATCGCTTATCTACCCTAGTGCTCACAGAAGGCTCAGCCTCAGCCCAGCAGCGTTTGTGCTTCCTGGGGAAGGTTACACAGTCCCTGTCAAAAGGCTGACACTCACCTTGCAGAGATTTGCTGCTCAGGAGCTTAACTACAACTGCCCCTCCTTACACATAGAATTAAGCTAGAATTAAGACCAGCTACCACCATGGAAACAGTGGCTGCCTACACGTCCCTAAGGCAGCCATTTCCTCTAGGACAAGCTGATTCATTTGGAGAGGTAAAAGCCAATGAACAATCCTGCTTCTAGGATTTCTGCAAAAGCAAAGGGAAGGAAAAGACATTAATTCCTGCTTCTTGTGCCCATTTGCCGAACTAAATGCGAAAAACCAAGTCATCTGCTCAGCACTTCATTCTGCATACATGCCTCAAACAAGTTAGAAGGTGGATGGAGCAGCAGAGCTGCCTTTCACTGCACCACACAGCAGCCTGGTGAGCACAGCCCTGCAACACACCTTAGTTTGGCTGAGGGGCAGAAGTCTTGCTCTCACCTTTGGCAGAAGTAGCTCCACCAGTCTGTATACCACAGCTCTGCTCTCCACAGCCCAGCACTCAAGGCTGATAGATGCTTGCTGGTCTTTTCAAGTCAGGCAGTCCCGGTTGTGCCGATGCCGATGCATGATCTAAGCTGTCTAAAGCAAATCTTCAGGCATTTGCTTGCATCTGTTGCCTGGATTTATTTACCACAGCATCATGCAGCACTGCTTTTCAAAGGAGCTGGCCCAGCCTTTTCAGACAGGCTGGGAGAGCATGTAAAAGCTTCCTCATTGAACACCTCCCACTCCAATTTCCACAGACAGACAAGGCATTTCAGATGGTGATCACTTTTATTGATGTAAGGTGGTACACAAACAGATCAGTTTCTATCAGCCTCTCCACCTCCCCCAGGCTCTGGGAGAAGTTGGAGGAGTGGGGGAGACAAGGGAACAGAACTGGCCTCTCACTGCAGGATGCAGAGCTAAGCGGTGGTGAACAAGGGCAGGGGCTCCAACATGGGAGAATCCTGCTTCCCTAGGCAGCAGGGGGGCTGTGTGTTCGGCTCACTCCTTGGATTCCATGTGGACCATCAAGTCCACAACACGGTTGCTGTATCCATACTCATTATCATACCTAAGGACAAGCAGAAGTGCTGTCAGGACTGATCTTGAATGCCTTTTTCCTCCATTGTTCCCATTCCTCTACCCCATCCTACACAACTGAACCAGGCAACTTCCCACCCACTTCCAGGAAAAGTCAGCACCTTCCATGCTCCAGGAGGTGAGGGCAGTGTAATTTTGGGTAATAAGCAATCTCACTCCAGTGTTACACTGGAGCCACCCTCCTCAGTAAGGAGCCACCATCCAGCAGTGACAAACAGTAAGTACACAAGCCTGTGACTTGTCTGTGCCAGCCCATACATCCCCCCAGACTCCCCACACCACCCCCAGGCTCTGCCTACCAGGAAACCAGCTTGACGAAATGGTCGTTCAGTGCAATGCCAGCACCCGCATCAAAGGTGGAGGAATGGCTGTCACCATTGAAGTCACAGGAGACAACCTGGAACAGAGGGAAGTTGTAACACGTATAATTGTTACCCGCAGCCAGAAGCGGAAGTTACCAAATTAGGATCCCAGCAAGACTGGTGCCATTAGAAAAATGGTGTAAGCACCAGTAACCGCAGGACAAGACATGAGGAGTTACTTACCTGGTCCTCTGTGTATGCCAGGATGCCCTTCATGGGCCCTTCAGCAGCAGCCTTCACTACCCTCTTAATGTCATCATACTTAGCCTGAAAAGAGACAAATTTAAGGTGGTCAGATCCCAGCTCACAGAAAATGTCCACCAGAGAAGTGGGAAGGAGAAGATACATGGAAGCACCGTGCCAGGTGCTGTTTTCACAAAGATCCCATCTTAGGGGCAAGATGGATGCACAGAAGGGCAGAGTTCAGAGGAAGCAGGGGCAGGTCAGGTTTTAGGGCCTTGTCCACATCACTTACTGGCTTTTCCAGACGGCAGGTCAGGTCCACAACAGAGACATTGGGGGTTGGCACACGGAAAGCCATTCCGGTCAGTTTCCTGTGAGATACTGAAGTCAGAAGGGAACAGCACCCAGCACACCTCTGCCAGCCCTCCATGCTGCTAGAAACAGGTCAGAGCTGGGCAGGCACTGCCTGCCTCTTCCTGACACCCAAGGGACAGCACTCACCCATTGAGCTCAGGGATAACTTTTCCCACAGCCTTAGCAGCCCCAGTAGATGCTGGGATAATGTTCTGGGCAGCGCCTCTGCCATCCCTCCACAGCTTCCCAGAGGGTCCATCCACTGTCTTCTGTGTGGCTGTGATGGCATGGACAGTGGTCTGGGAAGAGAGCACAGGAATAAGAACATGGGCAACACAAAAAGCATCCAAGGGACACAAGGAGTATAGATGCTTTCCCTCTCATGCAAAGGGACCTGTGGATAAGGTACTCTCCTCAGCAGCAAGCTTCGACTTACCATAAGACCCTCCACGATGCCAAAGTTGTCATGGATGACCTTGGCCAAGGGCGCCAGGCAATTAGTAGTGCAGGAGGCATTGCTGGGGTGGAGAGAAAAAAAACCACATCAGCTAGAGGCAACACATCTGCAGAGGCAAGATGAGACCCAGGCAGCTGGTGCAAGCTCCAGGCCAAAGAGTATCTTCCTCTCTCCTTACCTGACAATTTTCAGAGATTTGTCATACTTTTCATGGTTGACACCCATCACAAACATGGGAGCATCAGCAGAGGGGGCAGAGATGATGACACGCTTAGCACCACCCTTCAGGTGAGCCTGGAAAAAACAAAGACAGAAAAGACCAGATAAACTCAGCATACCTCCAACAGCTCACTTCTACCAGACAACCTCTTCTCCCTCCCAGCCCCATTTTGAACAACTCTGTACAGTGATGCATCCCACATGCGGAAACAGCAGTATCCCTTCTTCCGTGTGCTGCTGTGACATACTTACCCCAGCCTTCTCCATAGTGGTGAAGACACCAGTGGATTCCACAACATATTCAGCACCAGCATCTGCCCACTTGATGTTGCTGGGGTCACGCCTGAGGGTTGACAAAACTGTAAGACCTACTCTGCATAATACCTGCTTTCACTCTCCAGGGGGGGCAAGAGGGAGATACTTACTCCTGGAAGATGGTGATGGCATTCCCATTAATCACAAGCTTCCCATTCTCAGCCTTGACAGTGCCCCGAAAGTGACCATGAGTAGAGTCATATTTGAACATGTAAACCTAGAAAGGAGAGAGGGAGGAAAGTCAAGCACCCTGGCTGTCATCTTGACTTCCCACCTCCATAGTGACCTTGTCTAACCACTGCACTGTACTTGGCTGTGCTGAACCTCCCAGCTCTGTGTCCTCTACCTCACACCCGGTCTTCCCAGGAAGGTACTAGAACAGAGCCAGAGGAGCCCTACTCGGAAAGGCCCAGAGGGGGCACTGCAAAGCAACTCACCATGTAGTTCAGATCAATGAAGGGATCGTTAATGGCCACCACTTGGACTTTGCCAGACAGAACGGCAGCCCGGGTGACCAGGCGGCCGATGCGGCCAAATCTGGGGAGAGAAAGACACGGATGAGAGAGAACAGGGAACCTGCCAGGCCGGGCATGCCCCACTGCCTTCCTCCGGGATGATCCGCTCCTCCCTGCCCTGCAGGGCAGCAGGGAGCCAGGCAGCTGCGACCAAAGGCCGATGAACCTCAGTTAAAGATTAAGAGTAACCCCCGCACCAAAAAGGTCAAGCGCTAAATTTACTGAGGGCCCCGGGGATCCGGTTACTCCTCAGCGCAGGGGGACAAGGCACACTCCCGGGGCCACCACCGACACACGATCCATCGGACGACCTTTTTGCAGGAGACTGAAGCCCGCCGGTGGGGTTCAGGGACCCCCGGGGGGAGCCGGGGCAAGCGGGCAGCGGCTGCGCTTCCGGGGTGACTCACCCCGAACCCGCATGGAAGTGACTCAGCAGCCGCTGCATCCCGGTCCCTCCATGCAGCACGGGGGGCTACGGCGCGCACCCGTTACCCCCCCCGTTCAAATCCCCCCCGCGCCCTTGAGCCGACCTTGCCCCCCCCCCCGGCCGCCTCCCGGTCCCGGCACTCACCCGTTGACTCCGACTTTCACCATCTTCGCCGCTTCGGGATGTTCCTACGGGCACAAACCGCCGATGAGCCTCACGGAACGCGGATGGGGCGGGAGGGAAGCGGTCACCGCCCCCAGCAGCAGCGCCGCACCTCGCCTCGCCCGGGCACCGTTAACGGGTGGGTTGTGGATGCGCGGGTGTGCACGCGCACGTCCCACACACGCCC
>JASSUY010041896.1:0-39544 GCA_032466535.1 Forpus xanthops
AAAGTGGGGGGGGAGAAGAAGGTTGGGAGGAGTGAGTGGGCAGGCAGATTGATTTACGCTTGAAACCGCGACACTGTATGAAAGGCAGTGAAACCTAGAGAAAAGTGTTTCCTGCAGTCCTCATCATTGCCTTACATTTTGGACTGATGCACATGTTGATTAACTAGCGAGTTGATTTGAGGTGGAATTCCCTGGAAAAAGGAGGAGTTTGGCACAGATGCAATAATAAGGAACAGGACAAAAAAAAAAAAAAATTGTGAGTGCATACATCATGAATTAATAGTAATAAATTAATGCAATGAACTCCATGTGTTCAAGGATGATGAAAAAATACTTAAATTGCTTTCAGTTTCCCTATAGAGTTATGCTTTTCTTATTTCAAACCTTGATCTATAGTTCTATGGAGGGAAGAAGCATTTGCAAAGTTAAAACAACCTCTTTTACTTTAGGTTTAAAAGAGGATGACAGAAATATAAACATTGTATTAAGCAATATTGCTCTCTCTTTTATTTTGGAGGGAGAGGAATGAAAGTAAAGGAAATCCTGAATTTAGTTTCAAAGCCTTCACCTTTATTCTAAAAGCTTAGTCTTTTATGTGAAAGAAATGCCTGGTGACATTTTTGAGTACATATGTCACTGACAAATCTTCCACTGAATTAAATGGAGCCACAGTTTCATCTCAAGATACCAAAACATTTTTTTATTTATATGCTTATTTTATTTCTATTTTAATGTAAATTGAAAGGTTAAAACTGGATAGTATACTATACATTTTCTAGATTATGCTGAAGAGCAGGTTAGCAATTACTATTTGGAAATTATTTAATAGGAAGAAACTAAGGTGTTTTGCTCTTTCCTGGAATACTTTGGAACACTTGCTTGATCTCTGAAATTCATTTCTTCTACTAAAGTTCATCTACTTGAGATTTTGAGCTATGTCTATTCTACATCATTTCTCAGTAAACTTACAGATAACATGTTTATTAGTAAAACCACCACATGCGGTACAAATAGGTCTGAGGTCAACATGATGGCTATTTTTTGTAGCATTCTTACCAGAGGGCTGTGCTGCTGGAAAATCAAAGCAATGTAATTCATTCACACCCAGTCTAGCAAAGAGCAATATGTCATTTGGGAACTAGTATGCAAGCAAAAGAATGTTCTTATGTGATGAACAGGCCTGCACAGGCCTTTATATTTAGCTGACAGCTACAGTATGTGCTACGCAGGTACTTCTTTTCAGGAAAGAGAGACGTAAGTGTTTTACCAGATCACATTTATATTCTGTCTGGGAGTTGTTCTGGCTTAAGAGAATCCTACGTGCCCCTCCTGTCATGTGAGGTTGTTGAGTCAGCATCCTCAACCCACCCTGTGCATGTATAACATAGTTGTCTTTATAATATATTTACACTTAGCTGAGACATGTGTGTTGCACCTGTAAACCAAGTGGACTCAAGAGCGTAACTCTCATAGCATATACCGCAGGGTAGGCTGTACAAGCTTACCTACACGAAGCCAGCTGGACAGTTTCACAGTTTTGGCTGCTTTTGGGATTGCATTGAATATTAATTATTGACATTAATCTGACTTGTTTAGGTGAATCTGTGGGAGTTGCAATCCAATTGCTTTGTAGATATATCATGAAAGAACCTAAAGTGGGCTGTGTCGGGCAACTAGTAGAAAGACTCTGGCTCCTTGCTTAGAGAATTGTTAAGAATCATTTAAATCAAACTCTTATTCCAGAAGCACTCTAGTATAGTCAAATATCCAGACAAAATGCTGAAGGTTATTAAAGAATGTCTTTAGTGTTGCCACAATGATGCATCCTTTTTATTGAAATTAGGATTCTGGTCAAGTTCTCTATTTTAGGCACCAACTTTACAACTCACTGTTGGTAATAATACAGTCATTATTATTGCTAATCTGGCTATATATTTAGAGGATGATAACTGTTAGTACAGGTATTATGATAAAATAATGAAAAAAATTATAAATTTGGTATTATGGGGATTGTCTCATTGCTGTAAATGTGGAAATAGCTATTATGAAAGCTTAGAAAAATTCTCTGAATCTAATCAAAACATTTCCATGTGAAAAAGTAACAAAAGCAATGAAGTGATATGAGCAACACTAAGCTATATAAAGATGTAATATACCAACAAAGAGCTACTTTAGAAGGAAGATTTCGAGTTATGAAAGACAATTGTGGCTTTTTGGTCCCCTCAGAGTTCATTAATAAACAGTTGGGAGCACTGCTTAGGGACTATATCTTTGTTTTTCCATTGGCATAAGAGAAATAATTAGTGACAAAAATGTGAAAAGATTGGCTAAGAACTTAATGTTAGTTTATGGGACATAGTCTTAGCTATCAGCTAATTAATAAAAAACTCTAAAAACTCTTCTGATCTCAACACTTGAAAATTTTCTCTTTTATGTCATTTGGAGATCATTTAACAATACAGATACCACAAGGGGATGGAAGAATGGTTATTTAATTTGTTTACTCCCTTTGCTGAAGAACTGGCTTTTAAGACCTTCGCTATTTAGACCTTTATAAAGCTGTAAAAAGCCAAAGGCATTATTTATTTACATTTTTCTTCTGGCTGTTGTTCTGTTTAGAGTTCGGAAAAAAGTAAGAAAAAAAATCCGATTTAGTTTTTCTAATGTAAAACAAAACAAAAAAAAACACCCTTAAGATTCTGTAGCTTTAAAATAGTCTATCTGTTGTCTGTTCCTTCTGTTGATATCTTTTTTCCCATGGTTCATAAATTTCCAGTAAACCTCAGAGAGACATTTCAAGACCACAGATAATGTTGAAGACCATGTTAAATTAAACCCAGCCCATCACAATTATTAATTATTTGAAGTACTTCCCCTGTAGGCTTCATTTCCACTATTGGCAGACTGGGTTTGAGAAAAGCCGGTTAGCTGAATACCGAGTAAACTTTCAACTTAAACCCAGGATAATTAGCAGAGCTATTTCGGATCTAAACTGCAAGCAGTGTCTGTCTGTTTTGCTTCATGGATTAATCTGTGTCTTCCCAAGTGGGATCTGATTTAAGGAACTGACTCAAAGTAGTCAAGTCAGTGGGTTCACCAAGGACTTTCTGGGACTTTTCGCTATGCCACCAAACTCTAGACCTGCTCTCCCATCTGTTGGTATTGGTATGGGTAGAAGCCATATTCCCATAACCTATTGCTTGTGGAAAGCACATGAATTTTTGGTAAATCCCTCTTCCATATCCATGTGTTCCTGTCATTCCCTGTGGTGCTTTTGACAGCTTGAGGAAAAGACACACTTCACAGCCTCAAAATAGGTGTTGGAAATAAGAGTGTACTTGCAATTAAGCTAAGCGGGATGGATGTTTCCCCAGGAGCAGAGAGTTCCTAATCTGCAAGGTTATTTGGAAGTTACTCAAATTGCTAGGAAAAGTCAAAGAAAATAATGAGAGAGATTTGGATTAGGTATTGACTTACAGAAAGAGAAAAAAATGTTACACAAAGGAGAAAAAAGAAAGCATGTGGTCATGTATACCTGTGATTTAATTGTGTCCTTTTGGGAACATCAAATCAGTTGATCTGATGAAAGGCATTAGCTTTACCTAGAAACTTTTCCTTGCATAAACAATTAACCTATAGGGAATACAATGATGCCCCTGCTACTTGGCTTCTGAACTTCCTTAGTCACTGTGTCTTAGTTTTGGCTGGAATGACTTTGGCTGTCCTTGTATTGTATCTGCAGAGCGAGCTGCTGAGAAACTGCCCTTGCCTTGGAGCAGCTTCTGCTCTGAGCTCCGCTCCCTCGCTCTCTCTTTTGTTCCTTTTGCCGTCCTTCTTTTCAACTTCCTTCCTAGATCTTTTTCAATAGGAAAGCTGCCTGGGGACCTGCACTAAATAGAGATGTGAAGGATGAGTGTTTCCCTCCCCTGCTAGATGTGGCTGGGCCCTGGGATATGATATGCAAATCAAGCAAGGGGGATGCTCCCTCCTTCCTTCCCGTTTGAGGACAGGTTTTCCGTTCTCCTTATCTGGCTGCTTTTAGCTTGTATTCTTTAATTAGTACATTCCTTCTAGCTTGACTGGCTTTTTCCTGTTTACAGCATCTCCACAATTGCTACTCAACTCTATAAATCACATACTTCGTGAGAAGTGGTCATTGTAAATATGCATGTTACGAGACCCATCAATTCTAGTTCACTGGGAGTTTTGAGTACAAATTCTGTATTACATATTAATAACACAAATAGTAACTTAATACTGAAAGTGGCTTCATAAATGGCCTTTCTTTTCACTGTCTTTGGGTGTGTTGTTATACCTGAGTGTATATTTCCAAGAACGAGAGTAATGCCCAAATATATCAGGTGAAAAGACATACAAATTAACTATATTGAAATTAATAATTTTTTGAATGTGTAAGTGGCAGTGTGAGGTCACTGCTTCTTAAAGGCAGAATTTGGCTCATGTTACTCCTCCTGAGGAAGAAGAGAGGGGTTATGATGTAACCCATTGAAAGTCTGCAAATAATAGTATAATGGAGAAATTCTTTGTGATAAGGGAGCCTGTGTAGCATTAGTTGATGCACTGTTCCACTAAGTCCTCATTTAGCAAATTTCAGTATCAAGCAATGCATATATGAAATACCTTCTGTAATGAATTTTAAAATACTTTCACATGGAAGATTATGTACAAATGGTAGATGGTTTTATACTTCTTAAATGATATGACAAGATTATGGAGATGTCCTAAGAAAGTCTATAAAGTCTTTATGTGTAAGCTAGCAAATCAGAAAACTATATTTCAGAATGATGGAATAATTTTGAAAGTAAATTTGATCTGTGATTACATGTGTTGGTAAATACATTTCTTACATAAAGTGTCCAGGAATGCATTCAAAATGTGAAGTACCTTTCCATGCTATAATAGTATCACACAAATCATAATGAAGTGATTAAAAGCTGAGTGTGTCCCCTAAGCAAGAGCAGATTTTTTTTCATGTTACTTCTGCAACTCAGTATAAATTGTGTATATATATATATATATATCAATATCAAAGGAAGAATATGAGACCGTCACTGCAGTCTTGAGCTGTGATTACAATACAGTGCTATGAGAGATTCTGGGTTTAGGAGCTGCATGTAGCCATGAATATCGAACAAAAGAATTGAGGCTTGTAGGATGAAGTAGTCTTTTGTTAGACCATCTGATGTAATTGCAAATATGATCGAAGGTTGTTTTGTTTTTTCCTCTATCACTTATGAAAGTTTCTGCTTTTTCCTGCAAACCTGTGCTGTTATATTTAAGTGTATAGGGCATGTGTATTATGTCAAATGTACACTTTTTAATATCGAGTACTTGAGACATTGCATGTCTCAAGGCAGACTTTTCAGGCTGTGTTTATCATGAAGCACAGATCTCTGATGTGCAGAGATTGCAATGAGGTGGCCGGAGTTGTGCTGTACAGTGGAATGAAGCTACATACTGGAAGGCTTAAACTGAAGTTTATAGTTTTAATTTTAAGGCGATTACAAAAGCTGGAAGAGAGATTAAGGTTTGGTTTGTTGTTTTGTTTTTTTGTTTTTTTTTTTTTTTTTCTCATTCAGAAAATCAGAATACTTAGTGTAATACTCCAGTCTTTTTTTGTGAAACACAGACCACAACATTTCAGTCCCAATTCTCTCATTAAGACCAATGATTTAAGGCTGAATTAAAACATTGTATTTTGGAAAGATACATGCTTTGGATCTGAGACTGCAAATGCAGGAGTATTTATCTATGTGCCTCAAAACTTTTCCAAAAGCTCCTCTGCTAATTTGACCATTCAGTCAGCAGATCTTTCTACATCTTTTCCCTGACAGTTGAGAGGTACCCAATGCAGCAAGATTTTTGATAAAAGAGATTGTGACCAATTCCTTTAAACTTTCTGGGTTTTGAGGGGCTAGGGATTTTTAGCACAGTGATTTTTAATAGCCTCAACCTGCATTTGCAATTTGAGCTCTGAACTCTAGCTGATACACGTTTATACTCCAGATGTTAGTCTTGCTGTGCTACACATGGCTTGAACCACCCAGACCTTCATGCATTACCAACTAAATGGGAGACAGAAATATCTGAAGATATTGGAATCTGAGCATGCTGTGCATGCTTATAGCTTGGCACAGCTTGCTGACTGGACTCCTGTTAATTTTGATGCTTTCTAATGTGTGAAATGTTAACTGAAAAATGTTATCGTGAGAGATTTTGGCCTTTCATGGGTAGAATGAAAGATGAAATCTGAAGCTTTCAGAGCTCAGCTGAATGTTGTATTTGCTTGCTGAATGGACAAGAATGAGACAGATTCACCTCCTGTTTCCTACCCAGATTTATTTGAGACCGTAAACTTAACCACAGCAAATAGATTAAAAGTTCTAAGAGATAAGAATAAGCAGTTAATCATTGAAAGCCTTGAGGAAGAAAGGAAGAAATGTGTCAATGAGGCAACTGAAGTAGGAAGTGATCATGTGACACCTGGCATTTGGGAAAAATGGCAGAAAAATATAACAAAACCAGAAAAATCTGCAAAGAAAATTTCCTCTGGACTTTGAAAGTTGTATATATTTTTCAATCCTGCCAGAAAGAAAGGAAACAACAAAGGTTTTGTGTAGGATAAGAGGCAGACACAATGAGGAGAAAAGAGAAAGTCTCTCATGTTCTACAGAAGAGGCACGCAATAACAGAAGAAAATAGCTAATGCTGTGCAGTGAATATAGAAGAAAGGAATATTAATCTATTATCTTGATTTAACCCTTAATATAATATAGCGAGCCAAACTTGCCTTCTCTAACTCTTCTGATTTCGGTGGAATTATATCCAGAATTGATTTTGTCAGTATATCCCTGTGCTAAATCTCATTTTATAAAAGCAAAAATTAAATAAAATTATTTTGATTTTAAATATCTGTCTCATGTGCAAACCCAGGTATTTAATACATGTGTGTAGTTAGATATGACCAATTAGAAACAAAACATTTAATGAATCCATTATGAGTCTTTTGAAGTCATTGAAACAGCTGGTTTGCTTGTGTGAGGTGGTGAATGATTGCAGTTGCATCACATGCTTTTTTCTCTTCTTTCCAATTATTAAACAGTCTTTATCTCAACCCACAAGTTTTCTCGCTTTTACTCTTCCCATTCTCTTCCTCATCCTTCTGAGATGGTGGTGGGGAGTGATTGCTTGGTGGATGCTTCATTGCTGGCCAGGGTCAACCCACCACATGATCTATACTGTGCAGGTTAGTAGACTGTACATCTCCATGTTCTCAGATGCCTGCAATCTGATTTCCTTAATAAATATATAGCCATTTTGCAGTTATGTATCCTTAAACTCTGAGGTACTGAGGGCCATTTTCAGTCAACCAGAACACCAGGATAAATAGCATGTAGTTAAATATCAGTGCCTAGTGCTTCAAAATATACATTTGCATGGGTGAATCATACAATTAATATCCTATATTTTCCCTATGGAGTTGAATAAAACACACACAGAGGCTTTTTCCAGAGTAGGTGATTTTATCAGATAGACTGATTTCATATCAATTCAGTAAATATGAACATACTCCCATTTTAACTGCCTGCAGCACTTAGAATTTCCAGCCAGGTTGATGCCCGAAATGAATGCTCATCCCTCACATTATCTCTCTCAGTGTACCTATGCCACCATTAAGTTTGATTTAGTACTTGAGGAACTATTATTCACAGAAGGAAGTGGTTATAAAAGCGTGCCCTGAGGCAGAGCACATTGTGCCACAGCCAGTTAGCTGAGATGAGGGGCGAAGGACAGTCTGCAGGCTGGGGGAGGTTATTCCTTGTGTAGGAATGAAGCTGGGGAGTCCTAGTGCAGTGGCTGATAAGCTTAAAGTCAAATGGAAGGCAAATAAAGCAAGACTGAGAAAACATTGCAACATCATTCAGAAGATCAGCGTGATTTAATCTCCAATTTGTAAACTTCCCTTTATTGATTATGTTTTCTTGTCTTTTCTTGGTGACCGTCTTACAATGTCTTGTCATACACAGTCAAATAAAAAGTGTCTAAAATGTGAAATAAACACAGTAATGAAGAAAGATAGGTGGGAACTTCATCTGTCATGAATATTTCTAAAACTAGCATTTTCCTTTGTTGCTGAACATGTGGCATCACTGGATACCACTCTGCTTGTAACATTGTGGCAGGCAACTGTATGATATATGATTGTCCTAGTCTCAGTAGTTGATAATGTAGTGAGTAGAAAGTGATGGCGGAGATAAGCCTTATATCTCACCTGTTAAAACATAGGCCACTCTCTTGGAAACACCAATGGTCATCCTTATGCTGCTTTTTTGTAGTCATAAATGCCTTTGAATGACTTTCTGAAGTAGTATAAAGTGGTCTACAATAAGGGTGCTAATGATGAATACTTAGCAACTGAATATTTCTTTTGCTTATTTAGTGGGCAGTTTTAATACTGTCATAGAGTACAACTGATTATTTTAACCCAGAAAATTTTATTTATCTAGTGACTTTTTCAGGGCATACATGACTGTTAAGAAAAGTCTTCTACCAGCAGTAGTGGAAATCCTGTTTAATAGCAACAAATATTTCACAGATTATAATCTGTTTTTTGCAAAGGTGATTGCTATTAAAATATAAGTATTACGAACAAGAAAAATAAGAAAAGTCCTTAGGAATGGGAGAGAGAAATTTCCTGTTTTGGAAAGCAGATGTTATTCTTCCAAAGAACTGACTAAATAATGTTATGAAAATGTATATCATACAAACTGAAATTGTACAAGCTCTCAGTCTTGTATGTCAAAACACTGGATCAAGCATTTTGAAGTCAGTGGGAGTTTTTCACTTGAGTGTCATGAGGTCTGTGTCAGATGCTTGTGGCTTGTGACTTGTGGTAGAATGCTGGACATAGGAACCTTGTTTCTCCACTTTCCTAATGCTGAAAATGGAGAAGTAGTGTGTTCTGCATCACAGGTTGCAGGACAGACAATAAGTTTTACCTAATTCTTTGCTGATGAGCAAAAAACAGGTTTTTGTGACTCTTTTCAGTCTGTACAGCTACCAAGCATAATTTTTGTCCTTCTAATGCCAGCACATGTTGGTTTGAATATTATGGCCCAGATGCTAAAGACAGAAGGTCCTTAGCCATGGTAGTACTGGACATCTGCCTATGATAGTAAATGTCACTATCCTCTTCCCAACTTCTGGTGGCATTAAAGACCAAGGAGAAAATGATCCTTAAAGACAGAATTTACTTCTCAATATGTGAGCTAGTTTTGTTGGGGGATGTTTGAGATACGCTAGTAAGCAATTTCTTGCAGGACTACAAATTCCTTGTTTCTTACCCGCACATTACCACACAGTAAAAAAAACCCAACCAAAACGAGATCTGTTTTCTCAATGATGGCAGTGCTTCATTATTACATTTCTGTGATCTTATTAAGGGCAAGGGAACTCCTCAATTTAGTTGGTTTCAAAGAAGAAATTTGCAGCAGGTGTTCAGTTTCTTTTTTGAGAGAACATTCTCTAGTACCATTCTTTGCATTAACCAATGAGATTTCCTTTAAGCTCTTAATATTTGATGTTTGTACTTTTTATTCTTTTTCTTTTTCCTTTGGATGGAAGTATAATTGAGTTAAAACAATATTTCACTGATGAATACTTCATTTGCAATAAACAGTAGTAATTTTACCTGTCACTCAAGATGCTGCTCCCTTGTAAAGCTGCATTTAAGAAAACCTGATGGTTTCTTCTCTAGACTTATTAGAAATCACAGCCAGTTAAGCAACATTTCAGAAGGTGTTTGTTTTTACAAATGAAAAATAGAAGGCAGAACTATCCAAAATAATCAAAGGAAAATCTCTGTATGTCTTTTTCACACAGAAGTACACTTTTATGATACCGTGAGAAATTGGCATCTGTCAACCATATGAGACAATCTAATCAAAGTCAGTTAATGCTGGTTGACAGTTTAGATATGCTTGAAACACAGATATTTAGCTTGCTTGGGTTTTTGTCAGATTAACAGATTTTACATTCCAAGAGGTTTGGTGGTAGCTAGGCTCTGGGTTTATTTAGTGCACAAAACAGGCTGTGACATTAGGGCAAGTTGTAGGAAACAAGAACAGTTTATTTTTGTTGTTGAATGGCATTCTGATGAAATCATATTGTAACGCCCACAGTACAAGGAGAAAACAAAGAAAACAGGGATACAGAGCTGTAGCGTTAGATCAGACTTTTTCTATGAAATGCAGAGCTCTGGGTCACAGAGAGGGTAAGTGATTTTCCCAAAGCCACAAAGGAAGTATGTTGCAAGTCAGAGGTTTGAAAATTGGTGTTCATATTTCCTGTTGCTCTTCCTTTACTGCAATAGTTAGTGAGCATTTTGGCCAAACCCAGACATGACTTTTCTCTCACTCATTGTATTTATCACTGTCTTTCTATATTCGCTTTTTGTTTTATTATGTGACACAGCAAAGAAAAACCCAAACAATAATTCAGGAAGGCAGTAGCTGGTATATTTTTACTAATGTGTGACAGTTTCTGGAAGCCCTCTTTGTATGGTTTGTATTCTACCTCCTGCACCACTAGAATGATGATTTGTGATTGAGCGTATAGCCAAGGGCCTGTCCTAATTTGCATTGTTAATATTTTAACTGATACAATAATATCCCTGCAGGTCATTTAAAAGCTGTGCAATCTATTTGCTGAAGCAATGTCATGTAAATTAGAATTGTGAGTAGATGATTGTAAATGATTAAGTTAGCAAGTCTTAAGAAGTTACCACCCTTGAGCTGAGATGCAGTGACTGATTGTTGCATGTTTCTATTTCATGGCAGGCAAACTCTGGCAAGTTTAATGCTAATTTAAGTCACTGTGCAGTAAATGATTGTCTGACCCTACCTTATAATCTATAACTTTAAATACCTAGGTGATTTTATTTTTTTACTATGAAGCTTGAAGTTGCTTACAAGCTATCTAAAACTCCAATTCATCTGTCAGTGTCAATACAAATTCACACACTTGACTGTTAGATGTTTCAGAAAATGAATTTTGTTTGAGGATGTGTGTATGGTGCTGGAGACTGCTGCTGGCTTCAGATTTTGTTTCTAGTGCAGGTGCATAGCAGCACACCAGCCAGCATGGTTGCTCTGGCATCGAACACTCTGTTCTTGGGGCGGTGTGGGCTCTGTATCCTCTTAACTGTCTTTGAGTTTTCTGTGTTTACTGAGTGTTAGATGTTGACATCTTTATATTCAGTATTAGCATAAATGGGAAAGCAACAAAAGGGCAGGGGAATTTTCTTGGAAGTCTCAGAAGTGTTGCTATTCCCTGCTAAATGGCTCTATATACATATAATGTTGGCACATTTTAGAAGGAAGGGCAAGGCATGAGACAGAATACTCACTTAAGATTCCTTTAGCCAATGGAAGACATAGATTGACACACAGTGTTTTGGGTGTCAGTGAAGCTCTGTATAGCCACAGAGTTGCGCTCAGAAGAAACAGATTTTCAGAATAAGACCATAAATGGACTTGGGCTGTTGGGGTAGCTTTTGGGACTAGACAGGCTTCCAGAATGCAGAGTGCAGGCTGATAGTTTGGAAGTGTTCAGATACTACAGTGAGTGCTGCCAAAGTAGGGCTCCAGCTAGGCAGTTTAAAAACCTAGACAGAGGTTGTATCTAGTGTATTTTTAGAAAACAATTATGCACATTCTTTTGACTATTTAAAATGATTTTGAAAGCTCTATCATTCATCAGACATGTTGGTTTTAAAAACCAAGAGATGCTGTTAGAACCTGAGAACAGAGACATTGTATCTTTGTGAGAGATTCACAGCACTTGATTTCATTCATCCACCCACACAGTCTGAGATAAGCATAAGAAAATTGTTTTACTTCAAGAGAGGAAGTTAACTGGTTTGAAAAGCTGTCTTGGAGGTCAAGGGCTTCTGTGGCAGATTTTTATTTGATCAATTTGATGGTGTTTCTTAAAGTCCACATATGAGTTGTTTGGTTTTATGTTTTAATATTTTCAGAGCAGAGAATTCACATTTTGACACATATTCTTCTGTATGTTAAAAAAGGATGCTATCATGCTGTCATTATCAATTAGTGTTCTTATTACCATTTTCTTTCTTGTGATAATGTTTAACTCATTCTAACCTTAAGAGAGATTCCTGTCAAAAGGAAATGAGAGTGAATCTCAGACAAAAATCATTCAGCAAATGAGTTGGACCTAGGTAGAATATTTAACATTACAAAGAAAGCAAACAATTTCCTCCCTACTTGCATTTTGTCATTACCTGATGGATCCTTCATTGTTATGAATTGTAACAGTGCCATGTGAAACCTGCTTGAATTGTCCTGAAATGCATGGCTGAGGAACTGGTCCAGAACTGCCAGCACCTACTGGGTCTCAAGTTGGATGGGTCTAACCATTATAAGCATGTTTACATTATAAGCATGTTTACTGCAGTTCTTCTGGTTATTTGTGCAATTGAAAAATTAAATTAATCCAATCATATGGTACGGAGTCTGTTTAGCAACACCATTTGAAATATTTGTTGTAGTTTTATGATAATGTCTTTATTTCTGATGTTGTATGTACTTTGTAATGATGTAGCTGATTGAGCTCCAAGTGCTTGACTTATGCAAGTTTAGAATGAGACTTCATTCGAAAAATTTTCTTCAAAATAGTAAAATCCTGGAAAAAAAAATCAGAAAACTCCCCAAACATCATATATGTTACTTGTCACTCAAGTTAAATGTGCTCTCAGAAACGATCATGTAAGACAGGAGTGTCTGTAAAATAGTTAATTCTGCAATATGGCATTTTCTGACAAAGCAGCAGTTGAATCTAGTTTACAGATTATCCTTAAAGTCTTCAATGTCAAACCCATTTTCTCCTTCCCATGGAGGACATCTAGACTCTGATTAGTCTAAGCCACAGATGCTTTTGATTATAATCTACAGAAGAGATATTGTCTGGGTAAAACATGTGGTCAGGTGCCCTATGCCATCTAAGTCAAACCACTAGACTTTTGTTAAAACCTTACTTGCTTGAGAAGGAAGCTTGTAGTCTGCTGATGTAGATGCTCTTGCACTCTTTTAAATTCATGGCAGAATTCTACAGAGTTTTTTTGAACTATGTCTTGTACGAAGATGGAGCGTTCCTGAAAGCAGCAAGAATTATGCAAGTGTTTGTGGTCTTCTTTTACTTGGTGGTGTTATTGAGGCTTATGGCAAATACCTACAAGGGAAAACTTATATTTCCAGTGAGGCTATGATTTGTGTGAAGCACAATGCAACATGACTATATGAGAATTGTCTTATTTTCTTGAAAAAACCTTTTCTTTGGGCATTATTCGCAGAAGGCTATAGAGCATGCATTGACAGCAGTATGCATACATGTGAAAGCATCACTGAAAGTTTCAGAACACCAGAAATGCATTGAAATTACTTTTGAGACATGATGCATAATTGGGAAAATGAGTGTGTGATCTAAAACCAAAGTAGATCGTGCGTTTTTCGTGTGGTTTTTGAAAAATTGATATGGGTTTGAATTAAGAATCTCTAGTTGTGGGCCTACTGTGAAAACAAGCCATGGAAATTAGTTGCCATTTATCCCAACCTGCTCCTTATAAAGTGGCAAATAACATAGATTTCTTTGTGCACTTTCAATGACTCCAAGAAAAACAACTCATATTATCTGTCCACTGAAAATGAATAGTAGTGAATGTTTTCCTATACACACAATTTTCCTACATGCATTGTTTCCCTATATATATTTATGTATACCTACATGTATTAGTTCTCTCACTTTCCAGACAAAAAAATAAATTTTTCTCCCTAAAATTCAGTATGGATAACTTGTATAGGCACCAGAAACTGCACGTGCTTTCAATATACGAGTATAATTTTGGAAAATAGTTAGTGATGAGTTGTTTTTCTTCTGTCACATCAGAATTTTGACTATTGAGGGCTATTTCCTCATAAGAGAAGGGGAAGGGGGAAGGCAGCTTTTAGATATTGTCACAATTTTTTGAGTGAAAAAAATTTAATTGTTCCAGAATTGCTGTGCTTTTCTTGAGTCCTGTTTTGGAGATGTCTGTTTATGCACTAGTTTTCTGTTAAACCTGTTTTCTGCAGTATTTTGTTGGGAGTATTCCTCAATCATGGAGGGTGAGGGGCAGGAACAAAGGGTATTTGCTGTCAGGCTGGCATAATTATGTTTGCATTGTGATTTTGTTGTAAGTACCGTAATCTTTTCATAGCCATGACCTGATTCACAGGAAAAAGCAAGTAATGTAAAACAGCACTGTGTGGGCTGGGCTCTAGGTCCCCGAGGACCTTGGGACAGCCAGAACCTGTCCCACATTCCTAGGTCCCCTCCTGGTCTGACAGAGTTACCTGCATTTGAGGGTGTCAACATGTCAGACCCCCACTGCCGCTGCTTCCCCCTATCACCCAGCTTAGTCCAGGTGAGCTGTTCCCCAGACTGAACACCCCTTCAGGTTCACAGCAGGTGCTGAGAGGCAAAATCACCTCTGCCAAGGCAGGCTGGAGCATCTGGGATGGTGAATGCCCTATAGTAAGTAGATGAGGTGGACTGCGTGGCCTCCCTGTGCTAGTTGGTAGCTCCTGTAGCCAGTTCTCCTGGGAATTTCCTTTCTGATTCGTGGGTGAGCTCTTAAAATCACTCTGGCGCTTTGGCTGATGAGGGGATTTCTTTCCCTCCTCTTTGTGTTGCTCACTTTTTTGTTTTCTGTGGTGAGTTTGGTCTGTAATGGCAGTTAATAGGCATGCAGTAATCTGCATAAATGGCGAAATGCAAATGCAGATTGAAAATGAACCAGAGAAGTATGTTGGAACTACCAGCTGATTTCACAGCATCATGGAGCCAAAACGGAAGACATGAAATAATACATGGCCCCTTAATTGGCATAACATGACCAACACTGTGCTTGCAGTTGTACTGCATCATGGCACCATCAGCATGTGCCACAGGGAAGTGTAAAGCCAGGAATCCTGTTTCAACAGTGGATTTTATGCTTCTGTTATTTTTTAAGAACATTAATGTGATTTCTCTTTTTTTTTAACTTTAAAACTTTTTGGCAGTTGGACTTCATGATGTTAAAGGTCTTTTTTCAACCTAAACGATACTATAATTCTGTGATACAAGTTCTAAAATAATTTCTTTGTTATGCCAAACTGTGGCTGATGTACTCTATGGCCTTAGTGTAACATTCAACTTTATGATTCATAGAATCATAGAATAGTTAGGGTTGGAAAGGACCTTAGGATCATCTAGTTCCAACCCCCCTGCCATGAGCAGGGACACCTCACACTAAACCATGTCACCCAAGGCTATGTCCAACCCGGCCTTGAACACTGCCAGCGATGGAGCATTCACAGCTTCCCTGAGCAGCCCATTCCAGTGCCTCATAACCCTTACAGTAAAGAATTTCTTCCTCAGATCCAGTCTAAACTTTCCTCTGTTTAAGTTTGAACCTGTTACCCCCTGTCCTCTCACTCCAGTCTCTCATGAAGAGTCCCTCCCCAGCATCCCTATAGGCCCCTTTCAGGTACTCCATGGCTTCTATGAAGTCTCCACGCAGTCTTCTCTTTTCTGGGCTGAACAGCCCCAACTTTCTAATTCTGTCTTCATATGGGAGGTGCTCCAGTCTGCTGATCATCCTCATGGCCCTCCTCTGCACTTGTTCCAACAATTCCATGTCCTTTTTATGTTGAGGACACCAGGACTGCACACAATACTCCAGGTGGGGTCTCATAAGAGCAGAGTAGCGGGGCAGCATCATCTCCCATGCCTGCTGGTCATGCTCCTTTTGATGCAGCCCAGGACACTGTTGGCTTTCTGGGCTACAAGCGCACACTGCTGGCTCATGTTCATTTTCTCATCAACCGACACCCCCAAGTCCTTCTCCTCAGGGCTGCTCTGAATCTCTTCTCTGCCCAACCTGTAGCTGTGCCTGGGATTGCTCCAACCCTGGTGGAGGACTTTGCACTTAGCATGGTTAAACTTCATGAGGTTGGCATCAGCCCACCTCACAAGCATGTCAAGGTCTCTCTGGATGGCATTCCATCCTTTCAGTGTATCAACCAACCCACACAGCTTGGTGTCTTCAGCAAACTTGCTGAGGATGCACTCAATCCCACTGTCCATGTAACTGACAAAGATGTTGAACAAGACCAGTCCCAACACCGTTCCCTGAGGGACACCACTCGTTACTGGTCTCCACCTGGACATTGAGCCATTGAGCACAGCTCTGCGTGCGGCCATCCAGCCAATTCTTTATCCACCGAGTGATCCACCTATCAAATGTATGTCTCTCCAACTTGGAGACAAGGATGCCATGTGGGACAGTGTTGAACGCTTTGCACAAGTCCAGATAGATGGCATCAACTGCTCAACCCCTGTCCGTCCATTCCGTAGCCCCATCATAGAAAGCCACCAAATTGGTCAGGCAGGATTTCCCCTTAGTGAAACCATGCTGGCTGTCACCAACCACCTTGTTATTCATGTGCCGCAGCATGCCTTCCAGGAGAATCTGCGCCAAGATTTTGCCAAACACAGAGGTGAGACTGACTGGGCTGTAATTTCTCGGCTCATCCATTTTCCCCTTCTTGAAAATGGGGGTTATATTTCCCTTTTTTCCAGTTGTCGGGAGCTTCACCTGACTGCCATGATTTTTCAAATATTGTGTACAGTGGCTCAGCAACTTTATCTGCTAGCTCCTTCAGGGCCCATGGATGGTTTTCATCAGGTCCCATGGACTTTTGTAGATTCAGGTTTTTGAAATTGTCTTGAACCAAATCCACAAAATAAGTTTTGAATAGATAGCAGAAATACTCTTCACTAAAAGGTTATTTGTGTGTGTTGAGGATCTATTGGAAAACATATAGTACTATAAAATCCTGATACTTCCTAAACCAATATTTGCCATACATTTCTTGCATACTAAACACAGGTGCCCTAATGTAGTTGCTTGCAGTCACAGAACAGCCTCAAATGATCATCTGGTCCTGCCTTCTGTGGGAAAGGGAGCCTTGATAGGATGAGCAAGCACCCTGTTCAGTCACATCTTGAAAACTTTGTGATGAACTTTGCCTCCTCCTTGGTGAAGTTGTTGCAGTGACTGATTGTTGTCACTGTAAAATCCCTCTCCTGGAATCAGTGTGTTTATACTCTGTGCTATAATGATACTGAGTGGAGGAGGAAGTAAAAAAATGTCAACATAATATCTTTTACATATTGAAATAGCTATAATGAGAATCTATCTAGTTTCAGTTTTTTAGCAAGACAAATTCAGTACTGAAGTTTGCTTATTTAACGATGATTCTGCAGCAAAGTGAGTGAAAATTCTTGGCTCTTCCATCCTTAGAAAGGAACACGAGTACAAGAAGAACGCAAGGGAATTTTTTAAACGACCGAGTGTGTGGGTCTGGTTGAACCTGTAAGAGCACATCATCTGTGCCTTTTCCTGAGGGCTTTTCCAGATGCTGCTGGGACTGTTGTGGTAGTCTGTTTGCTCTTCCTGCAAGCCCTGGGCCCTTCCTGGTAGCAGCAGACTGCTGGTATTTGTATTTGTCATGTGACTAAACCTTTAAGAAGTCGTTCTGACACATGCCAGTCATGCTGCGTGATTGACATGCAGTAGTCATGTGGCTGTGTCACTAGTCATGTTTTGACGTGACTGACTGGGTGTCTTCACTGCAGTGATTAATGCCTGTGGCTGTTGTCAGATGGCAGAGGTGTCCTGTTGGTGAGCTGGGACAGAAGCTGGGTTCTGCTGCTGTCTGGTATCTATGTGTGGATGATGTTTATGAATCTTCACCAGTGAGGATTGTGGCCCAGCTCTGCCAGATACTGGACATGTTCGTAGGTGGCACTTGTGCTCAAATGTTTCTTTTCTCTGGAGTATTTGTTTAAGCTCTGCAGCTGTGGAAGGGAGGATGGACTTGTTAACTAAAAACAATCTTTGCATCTCATTTTGCTGAAGTTAAGTAAAATTCAAGAGAACAAATAGACCTGAATTCAGTCTTTTTTCCTGTGAGTGGATAAATGATTACTTTTGACATAGCACTGATTTCACTGTACAGTGGTGCATTAGGAAGCACTGCCAAGATTGTGAGGGGCCTATGTAAATGTGTTGCAATGACTTAGTCTGCACTAGTGATGGAATGCACAGGATAAATAATTTTCCATCATAACTTCCGATGCTCTACACAGCCTGATTAAATATTGAAATATATCAGTGCAAAAGTTTTTAAAGAGTTCGTTATGTGTTCTGTTTCTATCAGATACCATGCTTATGTGGAAGTGCGCCATGCCTGCTCTGCCGATGCTGCCCCAGCGGAAACAACTCCACCATAACTCGGCTCATATATGCATTCTTTTTACTTCTCGGCGTGAGCGTTGCGTGTGTGATGTTAATACCAGGCATGGAAGAGCAGCTGAAGAAGGTCAGGTTACTTCTTTGCTAACATGTGTGATAGAACAAATGTCATAAGCAATAGTAAATGACAGCTTGGGTTTTATTTGGAAATTGGTCACTGTGCTGCCACTTGTGCTTTACAGTCACTAGTAATATGTTTGTATATCATACAAACCATGAACTCATGCGACTGTCACTACATGAACAAGAATTACTATTTAGAGATAAAATTGCACCTATTCCTTAACAGCTCAGTGGAGAAAAAAACAAAATCTTCTATCAAACAAGAAAATGTAATTTATTTATATGGAGTTTTAAATTATACATTATTGAGATGCTTGTATTTGTGGCACTTGATTGGTTTTGGTTGTTAATAAAAACAAAAAATAACCACAGTAATTTCATTCTGCTATACTGGTTAAAATTCTGTTTTGAAGTATGCAAATGCATAACAAAAATATTTTTTACTAACAATAGTAGCATATTTTTCGCTAAGGAAATGAGAAAGTGCTTATAGGATTTTACAGTTTGTTAGTTACATACATACAGATATGATAGTAAATTACTGGGTGATAATTTGAGTTATGGGAGTACATACAGGTTCACTGAGCTTGGAATGCATGTGCTTTGGTTTTGTTAGTGTTTGATTTGCTATTTATATTTTGTTTCTAGGTGATACGAACTTCTGTTAGGCATGCTTTTGATTTTCTTCCTCCCAAATGATTCATCTGTTAATGATTATTTTGTTGTGGTGTCACAACTACATTGGAGTTTCTGCGAGAACCATGTTAGTCGCCTAGGAAAGAAAATTACATCCTTCTGGAGTATGATTTGACTTCAGAAAGATGTTCATGTCCTGGTAGTCACTGGAAAGGATATTCACAGCTGTTTTGTATGCAGGTTACAGATACTCTAATTGATGTTGCATTTTTGATGGGGAGGCTGTTTCTGTTTTAAAGAAAAGTAAGCAGGCTGCCTTATCCTAGTGGCCTCGCAGTAGCTGTCAAATCAAACTTACTAAATTCCAGATCTTTATTTATCTCCTGATTCAGATCAGCAAGGGAAAACTGCATTTCTGTGAGAGGTTTTGAAGTTGCTAATATCAACACACGCACCCTGTTAATAAGATTTGATTTTGTTTAGGATTTGCTTCTGTGATTTTTTTTTTTTTTCCTTAAATGTTTTTAATATTCTAGTTAGACTGTAAATAACAGTACAGCCCTTCAGTATTATATTTTCTAACAATGATAGTTGCATAATGTTAAAATGTTCATTAATGGTATATTAACAAATCATTAATACATATTTACTCACAGGGGGCCTTTTACAGATCACTGAAGTGTCTTATATTTATCACAGATCCCTGGATTTTGTGATGGAGGTATGGGAACAACTATTCCTGGTGTGTATGGCCACGTGAATTGCGATGTACTAGTTGGTTACAAAGCTGTGTACCGTGTGTGCTTTGGTATGGCCATGTTCTTCCTTCTCTTCTCCTTATTGATGATCAAAGTGAAGAGCAGCAATGACCCAAGAGCAGCGGTGCACAATGGGTAAGATTCAGACATAGCAGCATGTGCATATGAGGTAAAGCTACTGTGAAAATAAAGCCCACGGCCATGCACACTGGTCAGAATTAGTTCCACAAACAGAGTTGCATAGTAGCTAGAGGAGAAATGTTGTAGTAGAGGGCACTCAAAGTTCTTAGACAATGACAGATTAATTTTTGTAAGAGGAAAAGATCCATTTTGGCAATGGATAATCTGTCCAGAGGTTTCCCAAGAGCAGAGGTTCTGCTTTTGTCCAAATATGATGAAATTCAAAGACGAATGATGGTACTAAGTTTCATTCCATTGAGATTTTTTTTCAACAAATTGAAAGATTAAAAAGCCTCATCTGTCCGTCTGTAAGAGGAATTACACTCCTAACTTCGATGTTTGTAAAGGCTTTCACTTTTCTGAACAGTTTTATTTTGAAACATATCAATTTATATATTTTTCTGTATAGATATATAACATCTCTTCCCTGTCTGGTAGGAGTTATATATTTAATTTCTGAGCTTCCCAGTAAATTTTTCTTTTGTGTTGCATTATAGTTAGAATTATGAGATGGAAGATGAGTGGAATTGACATACGTGGTAGTTTTCATCCAGGCTCAGCTTATGTGTAACACAGCTTCTTGAACCAAGGAGATGTAAATAACTGTAATAGGGAATAGCACTAAAAAGCATAAAATTATTTATGGTGCCTAGTCTTGGTGGTCACAGTGATTGCTTAGACTACGTTTTCCATTAAGTATAATAATTTCGAAACTATGAACAGCTAAGCTATAAAAATGAAAATCAGTGTAGTAAGATTAAACTTTTCTAGCATGAAATGAGAAAAATCTTCAAATGATTGCTGTAGGGGAAAGGGAAATAATTAAGACTGAGCACAATATTGCTTTCTTTGCTTTTGTTTGTTTTGGTCTTAAAAAAGAGGCTGGGTACAATATTAAGATGCATTAGCAGCAGTAACTCAGATCAGCCTTTCCCTCCACCCTGCTTTGTTCAGAAGAGCATACTTGGTACATGCAAGAAGAAAATAGTCAAGTACATTGTATAGCAATGCTTCAGGGTGGGGTGGGGTTTTTGTTTGTTTGTTTTGTGGGTTTTGGTGAGGTTTGTTTGTTTGTTTTGTTTTGTTTTGTTTTTTTTTAACCTGAAACTATTTCTTACATGTTTGGGATTTTCTTGATATCCTTCTCTGGGATTGTGCTCTCCAGTATGAATGCTGTTACTATTTATGCAACCTGTAGCAGTTTACTCTTAGCATCAGGGCAGAGGGAAAAACAGTACTTGTTACTGGTATAGTACTTAATGTTACTTCCAACAGTTATGTAATAACTGGTTGCTCCAATACAGGTAGCTTGATGAAAATCATGGCTTTACAGTAAAGGTGGTAAAGCAGTGGAATGGGTTGCCCATGGAAGCTGTGAATGTTCCATCGCTGGCAGTGTTCAAGACCAGGTTGGACATAGCCTTGGGTGACATGGTTTAGTGTGAGGTGTCCCTGCTTATGGCAGGGGGGTTGGAACTAGATGATCTTAAAGTGCTTTCCAACCCTAACTATTCTATGATTCTATGGAATTGTCATGATGTCATCTTTCTGCCAGTGATTTGAAGTGTTCAGAATATTGGGGTTTCCCATATATATGTACTAACTTTTCCATACTCATGTGCAAGTTAAGCCTAGTTATGTAGTCTGGTGCCAGTGTTTGCCACCTTGGCTTTAATGGCAGTATTCAAAATGGTTTTCAGCCTCGGGTTAATACAAAAATCAGTTATAGTGTATTCACAGGATTGTTGCTGACTTGCACAGAATTCATGCAGAATGTAGGTGGTGTTACAGATGAGAAGTGTTTTCAGCTGTCGCATGTTATAAGGGTAGAGTGTTAAGATCACTCTAAAAAGTCTGGAAATTAGAGGTTAGATTTAATCAAACTTGACCATGTTCAGATTTCTACAATTAAGAATGGCAAAAAAAATATATGGATTCAAAACCTAGTTTTAGTGGGGCGTATATTACACCATGAATGTTGTTAATTCAGCTTTCAAAGTGGGTTTAGTCACTTCTTTATGTCCCAGTGAATTAGTCCATTTCTCCCTATATTCTTCACTTACTCATCTCACATAGTTGCTCTTTACACAACTGGAATGTATTTCTGTGGTCACCATCCCCTGATTGTAACAGCCAGAAGGACAGATTCCACTTGCTCCAAGTATGAGGAAAGATGACCGAGGATAGAAAACTGGAAAATCATCAGAGTGTTTGACATGTGGAGTGTGGTACTGTCTTTGTGTTATATTCAGTTTTGAAGTACATGTACATGGTACTGTGCCTATATTTGGAGCTGCCTGCCACTGCGATTAGAAAAAAATCACCTTCAGCTTCTTATAGTTTTGTTGGTGTAACTTTTTGATTTGAAGTTTACTATGCAGGGTGTATTTGTACACAGTCTGTGTTTGGGCAGAGTTTAGTAGAACTTCAGTGGAAGATATTTCCTTGTCTGTTTTCTAGGAAACATCTGTTTTGTTTGTCCTTGACTCTGTCTTCTACCAAAAAAAGTAAAATCCAATGCTACTGCCCTGGAACGGGGACTTAGAGTTTGTGTTCATTCTGTGAAAGATAAATCCTTTCCTTTTGTTGCTGTGGTTAAACCTCAGCAGAGTTAGGCTTAAAAAGTCTGAATCCAGGCTTTTGTATATCTCTTCTATGTAGGAAGTGAATTGAGACTGGTAGGGAGCTCCAGCATAATGTTGTCTGTCATTGTGGGAGCCAAACAGATCTTCTGACTAATTGGTTTGATATTAAAAACAGGTAGGGATTTTAAACCTGCTTTTCTGATATGCAGGCAGCTCAGTAATGTAACTGTGGTAGGTAAAAACCTTCTTAAAAAAAAACCAACCAACCAAACAAAAATCCTCACAATTACCTTCACCCTGACTTAATTTGTAATATGCATGTGAGATATCTCTGGGAAATGTGCCAAATTTTGTGTTACTCTAGCATAGTTTAAGCATAATAAGAACAAAAGTCTTGGGCAGGTAAGAAAAGATTTTTAACCTACTTCAAAAGACGTGAGTTAAGAGTTGAGGTTTTTAATTCACTCATTCTTAAAGATGTTCATTTTGTTACTTTCAAGTTCTGGTGAATTACATCAGACTTCAGCAGTGGCCTGACTGGTTTTAATTTCCCTTTAGATTCTGGTTCTTCAAATTTGCAACAGCACTTGCAATTACTGTTGGAGCTTTCTTCATACCAGAGGGACCATTTACAACTGGTAAGGGAATATTTTCTTTTGCTGTATCATGGTACCATCATAAATGGTTTTAAAGTTAAGCTAAGTGCACACTGATGTTCTAGAGCTTTAAGTGTGGCTAACTATAGCACTTTTCTTTGTTTAGGGACATATCTGTGGTTTGTAACTTCTTGTTTTCTTCCTCTTCTAGTGTGGTTTTATGTAGGTATGGCTGGAGCATTCTGCTTTATTCTTATTCAGCTGGTCTTGCTTATTGACTTTGCCCACTCCTGGAATGAATCTTGGGTTGAAAAAATGGAGGAAGGAAACTCAAGATGCTGGTATGCAGGTAAAGGACTGGGCCACAAGCATTTTAGATTTAATTGTGCATTATATTACATCAGTTATTCACCAAGTAGTGCATTTTACAAGAGTGCAGAAGGAGTACTTCATGCGTAAGTATCACTTCCTCAGATGGTGTAGTTCAGCTCTGTTGTGCTGTCCTTTTGATATCTCAAGTTAAATAAGGTGGGCAAGGGAGAGGGGCAGCAATGTCTCAGTAATAATGGAATTTGGAAATAACATTTGTTTTTTCTTCTATTGGAGAGGTAATTCTTCAGTTTCTTTTGTTAGCTTTTAGCCAGAGTGTGTGTAGTGTAACTTCCTTCACACTTGCTGCTCTTGATTGCTCTTTAAGCACCGAAGAATCTAGTATGGCTTCAGGCTTCCCATTGTGTTCTTCTTTTTTTAACATATGAGAGTATTGAGAACTTACTTCCTTTGTGCTTTAGTGCCCAGAGCTGCTGTCTAGTAGTGATTGTATGCCATATCCAAAAACTGAGAGTCATGTAGTACTATTCCAATTCTATACTTTCCATTATTAAGCAGTTTAACTCTTTTTGTGTCTTTTCACAGCACTGCTGTCTGCTACAGCTGTCAATTACCTGCTGTCTCTGGTAGCTATTGTCTTGTTTTATGTTTATTACACTCATCCGGAAGGCTGTTCTGAAAACAAGACATTCATCAGTGTTAATATGCTGCTGTGTATTGGTGCTTCTGTCATGTCAATTCTGCCAAAGATCCAGGTATAGTTTTAATTCTTTTATCTTCTAGATTTGTTTGGGTTTTTTTTTTCCTTTTGTTTTTTTTTTGGGAATAGGCCTGTTTGTTTGTTTGTTTTGTGGGGGTTTTGTTATCGGTCCTAGGAACCTATTACATATAATAAAATATATAATCGTGCCTGCGAATTGTAATTGCCTAACTTTGCTGTTCCATGACTACTTTGCATAGGAATCTCAGCCAAGATCTGGTTTGCTGCAGTCTTCTGTGATCACAGTTTATACCATGTATTTGACTTGGTCAGCTATGACCAATGAACCAGGTAAGTATAGGAGCAGTGTATGTCTTTTTGTGTAACCAGTCTGGCAGTAGATTGTATTTTCACCATTTTGCAGGGCAGTATTTGAATAGGCTACTACAATGCATGTAAGGTAGAAGCAGCAATCATTAGTTAATGTTCTCTTCCCCCTCCCCAACTTTCTGTAATCATACTGAAGAAATAGTTCTTCCAAAGATAATGTGTTTTTCACCTACTCTTATGTTTATCATGTGGAAAAGATTTGATCTCTTACTGTCAGGATTGCGGTATTCTAAAGGTTAGATGTTGCAAGTTCCTACACTCTTCCCAGGTGTCTGGAAGGTTTGTCTCCCTACCAAGTTTCAAGTTTCTTATTGGTGACTGAGATGCTACTTATTATATTTTTCCAAACTGAGGATTTTAAATAATGTATTAATAAACGTTTTCAATGCTTCTTATGTCTGAAAACAGCTGAGCTTCTCTAAAAAAAAGATTAAAAAGATGCAGAAATTCTGGTCATTAAAATAAGCTGTCAGATATTGATTTTTGGTGTTTTTAATTGGGTCCCTAGCCCTTTCGTCTTTAACGATGGACAGTCTTCTGTGTTTCTGTGTAATAGTACGTATAAGTGATATCTAATTCCTACAGTAATTATGGGGAAATAGGATGGTCTGCTGTTCTCAGCTGCTTCATCCGTGTTATCTGTGGAGGCGGTAGAACTGTTTGTAATAGGAATCTGACTTTGTAGGGTTATTTTCCAACTGAGATGACTCTGGTACCCCATCTACAAAGTACATTGTCAAACTTGTTTTCTAACGGTAGAATTTGTGAAGCTTAATATGCAGAGCGCATTTTTATGTTGTGGTATCTAATTATGAGATGAAACAGTAATGCAGTTGATGCATATCTTATAGAAAGTTTAAAATCCTTTTATCTGCTTGGAGAGACAGATTTTTATTTCACATACTGTTATTTGCCTTCTTTAGAGAGACTCAGTAGGCTAAAATCAGATTTAAAGGTTGTTTCTTACCTCTAGACTGTCACAGTTCCTTCCTTTTACTATGCATTCGATGTGGAAATGTACTGAAGTCCTAATGTAGTATCTCCCACAGACAGGCACTGTAACCCAAGTTTGCTGAGCATCATTGGTTACAACAGCACCATCATTCCAACTGAAGGTCAGGTAGTTCAGTGGTGGGATGCACAAGGAATTGTAGGACTGGTGCTGTTTTTGCTCTGTGTTCTCTATTCAAGGTAAGCTTCTTAAAAAAATATATACAAAAAAATCCTATTAGCTTATATTACTTCTCATTGCCCGATACTGAATTTTATTTGGGTAACTGTACTGTGTCCTTTTGTGTCAAATGCAGCATCCGAACATCCAACAACAGCCAAGTGAACAAGCTGATGCTGACCAGCGATGAATCGACACTGATAGAGGATGGAATGCCCAGGAGTGATGGCTCCCTTGATGATGGAGATGATGTTCACAGAGCCATAGATAATGAGAGGGATGGAGTTACTTACAGTTACTCCTTCTTTCATTTCATGCTTTTCCTGGCATCACTGTATATCATGATGACTCTTACCAACTGGTACAGGTATTTACATTTGATGTTTTTCTAATAATAATAATAAGCATACAAGATGCTGTTAAGGAAAATTCTCCACCCCAGGTTTTCCACAGCAGAGTCTCTGTCATTTGATTCTTACTTAAGTAATATAACTGAGTTGTACAGGAGTAGCAGTGGCTTGAGCTGTGTGCCTCTGGGGAGGGACCCAGAACAAAGAGATTCCCGGGGTTTTCCACTTCTGCATTCTATGCAGTGGACCATCACGTTGTTCAGGCAAGCATGTTCCTTGTGCATGCTTCTTGGTCCAATGGTGAATTTTGGTCTGGGTTCTTCTGGCAGTTATTGGGTTCTTTCTGAGCCTCTTCTTATCCTTTTTTTATCTCTCCACTTGTCACTCTTTGCTAACAGATGTAATTCCTTTATCTTACAATTTGTAAGGCTCTGAAGGCCTTTAGATATGTTTACATATCTAAACAAGTGCAGGTTGTAAATTAAGTTCAGCTTTATCTAGGTGGGAGTTACCTGCTTGTGGCGTAAGGCTCTAGTAGCTTCAGCTTCCCATGCTAAGCAACTGCTAATGGTAAGCAAAAGCACCCATTAAAAGGAACTCAGTTAAAGGAGTTCAGGTAACTAAACTTAATTCACAACAGATGGCATCTCTTGCTGGGCAAGGAGGTAAGTTGTGTGCTGTGAGGAATGTAGGTCTGGAATGGGACTTCTCAAGAGAAGTATACTGTTTGATCTGTATTAAATGACTTGTATTTGAAGATTGGGAGTAGCCAGCCTCGTTCACAAGCACTTTTGTGTATTTTCTAGAGTAATTGTTACAGTTCACCGGACTGTTGAAATACTTCCTGCTGAAATGAGCAGAATAGAGTCTTAAATTCTGTAACAACTACAAATAAGTAACCACCAGGCCCATGTCTGGTACAGAGAGCTGGAAAAAGGAGAGATGGGACATGTTGAGGGAGGGGTGATCCTTCCCTCTGCTCAGCACTGGTGAGGCCACTTCTGGAGTCCTGGGACCAGTTCTGGGCTCCCCTGTACAACAGAAGCATGGGCATGCTGGAGAGAGTCCAGCAAAGGGCCACAAGATGATGAAGGGACAGGAGCATCTCTCATACAATGAGAGACTGAGAAAGCTGGAACTGTTCAGCCTGGAGAAGAGAAGGCTCAGGGGATCTTATCCCTGTATACAAGTGCTGAAGGGAGGGTGCAAAGAGGACAGAGCCACGCTCTTTTCAGTGGTGCCCAGAGGAATGGAACAGAAATATGAAACACAGGAGGTTCCCTCTGAACATCAGGAAGCGCTTTATCACTGCAAGGGTGACTGAGCACTGGCACATGCTGCTAAGGGAGGTTGTGGAGCTTCCATCCTTGGAGATGTTGAAAGCCCATCTGGGCACAGTTCTGGTTTGCAGGATGTAGGTGGCCCTGCTTGGGTGACCTCCACAGGTCCCTTCCAACTTAAGCCATTCTGTGATGTTGTGTGCTCCTGAAAAAATTCTTACAATAGAACAGTCCTCCTGAATGGGAATTGTTTTAATGTTAACAGCTTGAACAGATGTTCTTCAGAGTTTATAAAATACAAATTATTATTTCTGCCATGTTAAAGGACATTTATATCAAAATAGCGACACTAGAAAGGTGCTCTTTCAAAAGTGACGCTTAATAGACAGTCCTGTTGTGCCCTGCATGTGTCAATATGACATCAAAAGTAGTAATTTCTTCTAGGTGTTGTCTTTTGGCAAGGTGAAATGCATTATTAGTATCTGTAAATGTTATCTATTCCCTTCCTTTCTACAGACTTGCTCAGAGATTCCACATAATTATTTCTGTTGCTTGACAGTTCCTCTTACTATTTTTTGGGGTGCTGCCGCTTTCTACTTTCCTGTGACACCAACATACTATTGGCATTCTTGTACAGGTTGGTGGGAACTGCCTGGAAGAAGGGTAGAAGTGTCCTTGGAGATGTGGAGCTTAAGTGGAAATGACCTACTGTGCAAACAGGGTTGAAGAATGGTGTACTACACAAGTATGTCTGTTCAAGCAAAGATTTCAGATCATCACTTTTCTTTTCCTTCTTTCACAGTCCGGATTCTTCTTATGAAACCATGACCAGCAAATGGCCGTCTGTCTGGGTGAAGATATCTTCCAGCTGGATTGGCATCATGCTGTATGTGTGGACTCTGGTTGCTCCGCTGGTCCTCACAAACCGTGACTTCGACTAAGCTGCACTGCTCTTTAGGGAGACTCTGTTAGCTTCATTCACAGTGTCTTTGAGACAGTATTCCAGATAGTAGTGCAGTTGTAAATACACGTGTGTGCACGTGCGTGCTGTCTGTTGTAGGCTACCCTGCTTTATTCTGCATGAGTACCTTGAATCATGTCTTTTGTCATTTCACTAGATGACTTTTTCTAGCTGAGCTCAGTGACAACTGCTGTCATGATGGTTTTTCATAGGACTACTAGATCAAGTGCTTTGGGAGCATTAGGTGTAAGATCAAGACCCTTTGAAAGAGGGTGTGTTTTTTTTTTGTCCATCTCAATTGCATTAAGTAGTTGTAGGAAAAAAGTGCAAGTGTTGTTAATTAGGGTAACAAACCAGTGTTAGATCGGGCTGTGGCAGCAAAGGAGAGGCTGCCTTTGATCATCCCTGTTGCCTTGATTCCAAAGCAAGTCTTGAGTAAGCATTGTTAAGGTGGTGCATGCTGGGGGTTAGTGGGCATCCTGCAGCAGCATTCTGGCACTGGCAGCCTGACCCTTGCCTGTCCCAAGGGCAGCAGTACCTTTAGCACAGATGGTAAATGAGGGAACTTGCACTTGAAGCTACAGAGGAGCTGATGTCCTCCCCTCCTGTGTGCTGCTGGGTCTGATGTGTGCCTTTGCAGACAGGAGAGCAGATGCCCTGGCGAGAAGGGTCCTGGCATCACATGCTTAGAAGCACATTTTTAAGGCATCTGTTTACAACGTGCATCTATGTATTATTACTATTTTTTAAAGTAGTTTAAATGGGATAGGCGTGCTGTAATTTATTGCTGTTTTGTGTGCCGCTTTCTTGGCTAAGCTACAATCACAAGTTTGGAAGGAGCAGAGTGGTGAAAACTGTAAGCCCTTTAGAGGCGTTTTTGAGTATTGTGGTTAAACTAAAAAAGCAGGCGAGGAAAAGGAGTGCTGAAACTGCAGTAGCTGAAGGAGGCTCGTATTAACTGAGGCTTCAGTAAGTGTCTCTTCATGTATTTGGGGCTCTAAATTTTGAAATCTTTTAACCTATTAGGTATTTTACTTATTTGTTGCCAGAGATGGACTTGAGCATAGGGAGTCTAGATCTAGGCATGAGCTATTAATCCATTTGATTAAAATACTGTATATTTCCTGTGCAGTTACAAAACTTAAATGCTTTTGTGCTTGCTGCTTTGCAACTTGAAGTATTTCTCAGTATTTGTTACTTGCTGCAACTTGAGGCTGGAGCAGCCTGGCTGGGGGTGATCCAGAGCCAGATGTTACTGTGGTGTTTATGCTCTACTTCCTGTTGCCAGTTATTCTCTAAGCTTTTAATTCTGCACCTGAACACTTGACAGTTACTGCAAGAGTCTGACATCTCAGACAAACTTGAGATGGTAACGGAAGGATTAAGTAAAGGCTTGTAATAATTTGGAATATGTTGTTACCTTATTAATAAATAAATTTGGATGAAGATGTTCAGTGGCTTCATGTCTCATATTACTGCTGGATGTGAACTGTGTGGTTTTGTGCTGTATTCTCATCTTCTGTTCCCAGGGTGTGTTTTATGGCACTTGCCATCCCAGATGTAACAGCAGTGCTGCAGCATACACCTGCATATAGGGCAGATGCTGCTGAGCTCTTAGAGAACTTGGCACTGGGGTTTGATGTGACTGCCAGTTCATTCCTCTGGGCTCTTGCTGCCATCTCTCTGAAAGCATGAACATACAACACTTCAACCTACTCCTTCAGCTGCTGCCTTTCCATTGTATTGCAGATGTGCTGGGTGTGTAAGTGTGGGTGACACCCCTGAACACTGGTTCTACCACAGCAGTTCTTGAATCCTGTAGCAACTAACTAGGCTGTGAACTGGGAAGATTAACAGATGGCTGGGCTTATAGCTTCAACTTCCTTGGAGAAAGGGCATACAAAAACTGGAAATCTTGGCTGCAGTGCCAGAATTGTGGAATATATCCCGTTGTGTGTTAAGTTACTAAGTCTAGTTTCTCCCTTCTCTGGAGTATCTTGCACACTGGAGTTCCTCAGACCTCCCCAGCTACAGCTTTGAGGGCAGAGAAGGAAACTCTTACCTTCACAAGTGGCTTAACTTACTGCTTACACTGAATCAGGAACTCGGGGTGACAAGGCTTAGTTAAGTATGTTGGCAGCACCTTCACCAGTCATTAGTGACCCCTCTGGCATGCAGCCATGTAAGGCAGCTCCAGCACCTTCCCCTTAATAAAGGTAGAAGACTTCAGTGACAGATACACTCCTGCTCCTGCCCTCTTCAGCTGGAAGGAAAACTGTGGCTCTCAGAAATCAAGAGAGAAGCCTTTTGTGTACCACGCAAAACCAGTTTGCTGCATCAGCCGCTTGTTTTGGAAGCATATAAATAAACCTTGAAGGCCGGAGATAATGAAACTATTTTCCAGCAAACGTGTGGAAGCAGACCTCACTGCACAGCTACTTGGGCAGGAAGAACAAGGGCTGTTAGATCAATCTGGTACACGGAGTAAGAAACAACTTGTAACAAGTGTCACACTAATTACTTACTTAACATTTATTTTACCAGTGTAGATGGTCCAAGATAAAAGTACCCATGCAGTCAAGGGGCCTGGTGGCTGTGAAGAACTTTTCCCCCATTTGTGCTATGTGTGAGCACTTCTGCTGAAGTGAAAGTAAGGCAGAACCAAGATTTTGCAAGTTACAGGCACTTTGTTCCCAGTTCGAGCAGGGAAAAAAAAAAGCCTACATCAGGTCCTGGTCCCCCCACCCCAAAAAAGCTGTATGTTTGTTAAAATGTTGTAAAAAATAGAAAAACAAAAACGATACAGAAAGTCAGTGTTTTCTAACCATACACTACTAAGTTTACGTCATCATATGTAAGACCAGAAGTATAAGAAATCATAAAGCTTACTATCAACAAGTTTTCAGTTACCCGGGATACTTAGCGATATGCGTAATACCAAGTACAGCAGTACAGTAACAGTCTTAACTTGGTATTGCCAACCGTGCCTCACAGCTCTTCTAAACACACAGTTTAACAGTTGCTTGTAGGAAGTAACATAGGAAAAATATTGCATATTCCACGTTACCTGGTTACATAAAACAGTGATTTACAAAAAATTCATATACCAAACAATATTCTAAATAAATAGTTCATGGCTATATACAGAGTCCTCGTCGCATCAGTTATCCAAGAAGGGCATGTCTGTGTCCATAGGTGCCGGGGCAAGTTCGCATAGATAGAACAGCGTGGCTTCGCTCGCTTCTGCCTCTGTCAACGGCTCCAGCCGCACCAGTTTGCTCTGGGTGGGCTGAGGATCAAGGCTGCTCTCCAGCAGCTCATCTACTTCAAGGGGTTTGTCAACACAGGAAGGAGTTTCCACAGCAGAGCTCCCACTCTCAATGGTGGAGCCTGGGTTCCCATCAAGGAATGCAAGGAGTGGAAACGCTGTGTACTGTATAAGCTGCTTATCTAAGGAGAAACAAATCCCAAAGCATCATCAGTTTACATGTCTTTCTGTGTGCAGGAGGAAAAAACAAAACCCGACTGACAACTGATCTGAAGAATAATTAATAAAAAACTGTTAGTTTTAAATGAGCAATTAAAGGATTGTTATGTTCACGCATAACATTATTTGTCCAGATTCTCCTGCAAAACCCCCAGGTTCTCTGCACCTGGTGCAGTGCCGAAAAAAACCCAAACCTAAACACAGCAGGCATTTTGTTTTGGTTATTTGCCTATCAGCATGCCACAAAACCAGACAAAGAGCAAATGACTGAGATGGTTTTTTAGAACAATGCTTGTTCAACCATTAAACTGTTTTAACAGCACAACAACTGACCTGATTTGGGCTTAGAAACTTGTGTCTCATGTGAAGCCACAGGACCAGCAGCATTATTCTTGGTAGTTTCTATTTCCTTTGTCTCCATCTGGAAACCAGAGCAAAATTTTAAATACATATCGAAACCTGTTCCAAAGCTACTAGGACACAGCTGACCAGTTCTTACACGACATTTTTACTCACGAAGGGATGCAGTAGCATCAGTTACCCATACTGACTGAGAACATGTGAAATGGAAGCACTGACTTACTCAACAGAGAGCCAAAAGTAATGCTCATAAACAAATAGTGCAAGTTCAAAGAGCGACATCTTCGCTCCACTGCTTGCTCATTTCTTTTCCCACCAGACAATACAGATGAAAACATTCTGACAAAGCGTGTACTATGTTTGCAAGTACTAAACTCTTACAGGATACAGAAATCAAGAGACTGGTACAACAAATGGGTATTTGGCCTCAAGGTCACAGAGCTCTGAAGGATGTTATTTATGGGTGTACTTTTCCCTTTTCTGTTTAAAACCTAACAGAACAAATTCAGCTGCAGCCTTCCTATTCTCATAGAAGCCTCCAAAGCCAGAGCATGAAAACAGGTACTGTTATACCAGTAAAGAAAACAGTAAAGGATGAATGAAGTTTGCATCACTCGCTGCTGTGTACATCGAGCAATGGATTTCAGACTTACTTTGATATTATTGATATGATCTGTGGGATTCATCTGCACGGAGCTTGTGAAAAGCTGAATAAGACAAAACACATCAAGTTTTAGGTATCTCAGTGTTGCTATTAAAAATACATGAACATCATGTTGGCATGTGTGAGAATAATCCCTGTACTTGCTGTTTCACTCTCCATCAGGATTAAAGTTTATTTAAAGGCAGTTATCACTTTTGTAGAGAAAAACTTGCTTTGGAGTGCAGTGGCTTGGAATTACATGAACCTCAGTCACAAGGAAACAACCATATTGTATCTTAGTCTAACATGGTTTGCTGCAGTCTTAAAATACCACTTCCTTCTTATGTTGCTGCACAGAGAGCTCTGTGTATAAGGAAGAGCATACCCTGATCAAGTTTGCAAGTGAAACCAAAAGGGATGGAGTCATCAACACGTGGGAGAGTAGAGCTGCTGTCAAGAGGGATCTCAGCAAAGCAGGAGAACGGCCATAAGGTTCAAAAGCCAAGCACGTTTAGGACACCATAACCTCGTACACCAAGTTAGGGAACAGAGAGGGAGCAGCTCCTCAGAAAGGGTAGCAGAGAGTCACAGTAGGCAAGACCCCACCATGAGCCAGCAGCACGGCCTTGCTACAGTGAGACATGCTCTGCCACAGGCAAACCACAGCCAGGAGGGCCAAATTACCATTTCCCTCTGCTTAGCACATGAGGCCACCTGTGGAAGAATGCACAGGTTTTGGCCTCCCAGTACAAGAGTTTCAAACTGGAGGGAGCCCAGAGGGCCACGTGACATCCAAGAGGCTGAGGGAGCTTGGCTAATCTTCTCTGAGGAAGGCAGACAAAGGAGAATAACTGCACTTTTCCACTGCCTCCGAAGAGTTGTTATGGAGAAGACAAACTCCACAGAGGTCGACAAAGGACAAAAGGCAAGAGCTATAAGCTGCAGCAGGGAAAATTGTGACTGACTGAAGGAAATTCTTCACAAAGATGAGTCAAGCACTTAACAGGCATCCAAGAATCTCCCATCTTCAGAGATTTCAGGATTTGAGACAAGGTCCTGAGGAGCATGATCCAGCTTTCAAGCTGACCCTGCTCTGATCAAGGGGGCTGGCCTACATGACATGCACGGGTCCCTTCCAACCTAGACCATTCTACTAGGCATAAATCTGAAGAGAAACTGAGAACATGCTCCTAAGAAATAATCTGAAATGGCAAACAAACTTGTAAAAAAAGAGCCTTTTTAACACTAGTTCATTGAGAAGCCCACAGATGATGTGCTGGGTTATTTCACAGCAAGAGTATTTATCTAACTGGTGCCTGAGTTCATGTACCAAGAAATGTAAGTTTCATTTCATTCAGAAAGCCATTCTTCAATCAAAACCTTAAGCATTCACTTGACCAGCAGTGCAGCACTGAGAATTGTACCAGTTCCCCAGAAACATGCTCACAAATACTTCTAACTTCCCTTTTTTGAAGGGAAAAAAGGAAAATCCATTGTTTTAAATCCATTTCAAACAGTAACAACCCACACAAATATTTTTTTGTAGTGCATCACCAAAATATTTAAAATAAACAAGTGAAGATTACCTCAACCAGGAGATCTGGATCTATGCTGAACTGTCGTCCTGATAACATAGCTTGGAAGTCCTCTAAACTGCAGTCAATGCTGTCAAGATAATCCAGAAGTTCAACCCTAGAAGACAAAGAATATTTTATTCCATATCCCTTAACAAAAGGAAGAGAAATACATACTTATGCTTTACATAGATGTAGTATGTGCATCTAAAAATCTTCACCAGAACTAGAGTGAACCAAGCCTTTCATTAGAAACAACCTTCAGGAAGAAAAGAAACACTTTTAGGCTCTTCAACCCAAGAAAAGCAGACAGGTGCTCCAAAACAGGTATCACATCACCATGACACTATGGCATGACATTAGCAGAGACACGAGTCTTGCATCCAGGTAGACCTAATGAATCTCACTGCCTGCAAGAGTTACACAGACAAACTCTGACAGTTAATCAATGACATTCATAGATGAGGTACCCCAACTCACTCACTTCACAATGAAAATTACAGGTCTCATCTTAAAGTACAAAGATCTTTATAAGCTGGATAGAATAAAGGTGACCTATAAACAAAAGTTCTCAACAGCAACTACTACTCAGATCTTACTTCAGTCAAACAACCTTTTCTAACACTTGAAAAAACCCTCAAACGAAAGACCAGGCTACTCACTTTCCAAGGAGATTTATATTCTGTGAAATGACTCCATTCTCATTAAGTATGGAATCCATCATTGAGACAGAATCTTCTGTAGTTAAAGTTGACTGGTTATTCAGCTGTAGAGCACTTGACATGAGTGGGCTTGTGCTGTCACTGACAGGGCTGAGTGGATCACTAGCTGGGACAGCAACTGATTCTGTGCTTTTATCCCCTTGAATTACAGGAGCATATTCTTCTTCATTATCATCTTCCACAATTACAATATCAGGAGAATGACTACAGCTGTAATGTGAGACAAATTAATTAAAGCTTTTCATTCACTCGTTAAACTGGGAGTTTTCTACAGGTTTAGTTACTTCCCACTTTAGTCAAACCACTATAAGGAAATGAACCTTCCTACTGCTTTTTAATACAGAACATAGCAAGATATTTGGAATATCTATTTTCCATTGATATGGTGCTGTAATGCTCAATACTGTTAATGAAGCTCAGCTAGCAGACACTGTTGTGCTAAACCACAGTAACAACTACTAAAAAGATAGAAAAACACTGGTATTTGTCACATTAGAAAAACTATAAGCTTGCATACAAATGTGAAGTAAGTATGAAGTGGACCCAAGCATATTAAGCCATAAACTAGACAGACAATGCATTTAATGCATTTTTCTTTTTGTACAGAATAAACTCTGAACCATCAGTCAACAGTGTTGTAGATAATTAACCTTCTTATGCCCACCAGGAAGGCAACATAAAAACTAAGACAGTGTCTCAAGTAATTTGCTTTTATCCATATTCTGGTTTTCTGAACCCTTCAGTAGCTGTTAGTTGTGCTGTCTTCTATACCAGAGCCGTATCTTCATGAAACTTTTTTATTAGGGAATGTAGCTGAACAAAACCAATGGTACTAGTTCAAGTATAGTTCATATATTCCATGATTCTGTAAGATGGAAATATAAAATCATAGAATCATAGAACAGTAAGGGTTGGAAAGGACCTTAAGATCATCTAGGTACAACCCCCCTGCCATGGGCAGGGACACTTCACAATAAATCATGTCACCCAAGGCTCTGTCCAAACTTGCCTTTAACACCACCAGCAATGGAGCATTCACAACTTCCCTGGGCAACCCATTCCAGTGCCTCACCACCCTTACAGGAAAGAAATTCCTCCTTATATCTAATCCAAACTTCTCCCTGTTTAAGTTTTAACCCGTTACCTCTTGGTCCTACCACCACAGATCTTAATGAAGAGTCCCTCCCCACCATCCCTACAGGCCCCCTTCAGATACTGGAAGGCTGCTACAAGGTCTCCACACAGACTCTTCTCCAGGCTGAACAGCCCCAGCTTTCTCAGCCTCATACAGGAGGTGCTCCAACTCATCCAAATACTTAAGTTCTATTCCTTAAGGCATAAAACAGGTGCTATCAATACCATGCAACTCAGGAAAAGAGTTGCATCTCAGTCCCTGGACCAAGATTCAACTGCTCAGAACTGAAAGATAAACTACTTCTATAGTACTAAGTCTAGTACCATAGTACTAACCACAGACAGGAAGGAACATAGTCACAAAACACTTGGGACCAACTAATTTCACAGTGAGCTCGAATAGGAAAACCCAGTCGTCTAGGAATCCCAGCAAAAAAAAAAAAAATACAATCAATTGGCTTAATAAAGTTCAAAGACCACAGCAACATTTGGCAAACTGCACATGCTGTAAAACCCAGGGAAGTCATTCTTGCCTGTATTCATAACTGAAAGCATGAAGACACCACTTACTCTGTCTTTGTGAAAGTACTATATTTAACAACAGAGTGCAATAATACAGACTGTTTCTATCCTCTGCATATTAAAACTTCAACAGCCAATTAACTACTTTGAACAAATCCAGAGGTCAGTAGATCACAACCTAGTGTGAATTCATAGATTAACCTTCCATATGTGCAGGAGTGTTGAATAATTCTGACTCTTACTTAAAAAAAAATTATCTGAGACATCTGAATCATTCAATATTCCACAACACTGAAAGCCACTTATCCATATATACTTCTAGAGACTTCTTACTTTGAAGAATCAGAAGTGGAATCTTCATTTGCTTCTGGTGCAATGGGAAGATTTTCTTCATCAGCCATGGGATTTTCTTCATCACCCAAGGGATTTTCTTCATCTCCCACATCCTCAGTGACATCATAAATAATGATGTCGTCTGAAATCTGCTCCCTTTTTTTTAAGCCCTCATTTCTGTTGAGAGGTACCTGAGAATTATTTTGAAGAGAGTCAGGGAATAGAAAGACAAAGAGCTTCAGCATGCTGGCAGTTACCATTGTATCTTACAATGCCTCAATTTTAAATTGTAAAAGCTTTTCTATACCTCAAAGATTATAAGCTGTTTGTACAGATCTACATTTAATCAAGAAACCATACGAATAAATGAACAAGATGAAAAATAGCAGCTACAGGAAAACAATGTTTCGCAAATACTGTAGCCACAGAAACAAAAATATCCTAGCACAGTCAGCAAAACCAACAAAATAAGCTGTGACAACAGGACTACACAAGAACAAAATATATTACAACAGGGGCTGCTCTTTAACTAACACTTTGGTCTAAGCTATTAATTCTAGTTTCATGCTCCAGCCCTCATTTTAAGAATTTCCCCAACAACCATTATTTTTCGACAGCGGAAAATAACTCTCAGTGGCATGATACATTCAAATGACACAGGGACTTGACATGATTTTGCTGGGTTGGATGCTGCCTTGCAGAGCAGCATGCTGGATGCTTGACCCTGCATAGGGCTAGGGGTGCCTAACGTCCAAAAATACCGATACAACATACATATGTTATTTCTAATAACTCTATTATTAAAAGCAGACTTTCAGTAGGACCACATCAAGCTGCATTTAACACACAGGTAACTGGCTTACACATGATTATACTGAAAAGTGAATGGCTACTTTCAAAACACTGGGCTTCTGAAGGGAACACAACACAGTACACCACTAGGAGCTGGTGACAGCTCTCAATACACAGCTATGCTTTATTCCCCATAAAACAAGCTGCTTGATTAGTCCGCCCCTTCACTGCTTCCTTCATCTTAAAGAGTATGCATAAAAGAAAACTTACATGATGGTTACTGTCAGTTGGTTCTTTCACAATTTGTTGAAATACATTCGACTTTGTAGGTCCGTTAGTGTTCAGAAGTAGAGGCCTAAAGAGTATAGGAAGAAAGCCACCTCAAAACTAAGTCCTTGGTTTTAGTCCACAAAACATATCAGTGCATCGAATGGACAACAAGTTTTTAAGACCATATTTACCTCTTGCGTTTCAGGCTCACTAGTTGGTTATTCTGCACCAATGTAACAATAAATTGTACGATCTGTAAGATAAAAACCACTACTGTTAGCCACTCAACCCTGTATTTGTTTCTCTCAGATTATCAAGATCAGCTGCCTTTCCTTTAGAAAGGTCAGACTTTCTTCCCTTATTTTTTAAATTTAAGGATTAAATGTATGCATCCGGCTTGAACAAACTGGAAAAAGTAATCAGTAAGAGTCTCTCCTATAAGGCTGCTTTCAGTGATGTTATTTCTGATATGTAAAAAAATAAAAAGCATGAAACTCTTTGCATATACATCAGTTTTGGCAGATGATAAATCTGTTAAATTAAGCTAAGCCAATATATTACCAGTGGGTTCCACTCAATGATCCTCCAACACAGAACATTAGTCATTCAACATCTAAAGTAACAAAGTGGATGGACCATTTTAAGGGTACCTTAATAAACAAAGTACAATACTCATGAACCTGTGAAAATGTTTACAAGAGTTTGGCCTTATTTTCTGCTTATACATGTTTGTTTCACAAAGATTTATTTATCACACACCACCCTTATGTTTTTTCCTATTAAAAAGACATTTCACATGCTACAAAAAAAAAAAACAAACAAACAAAAAAACGTGAGAGAGAAGCAAGGTAACATGTGGCACAGTATTCCTATCTCAGAAGCACTCACTCTTAGAATCATAGAACAGTCAGGGTTGGAAAGGACCTTAAGATCATATAGTTCCAATCCCCCTGCCATGGGAAAGGACACCTCTCACTAAACCATGCCACCCAAGGCTATGTCCAACCTGGCCTTTAACACCACCAGCGATGGAGCACTCACAACTTCCCTGGGCAACACATTCCAGTGCCTCACCACCCTTACAGGAAAGAATTGCTTCCTCAGATCCAATCTAAACTTTCCCTGTGTAAGTTTGAACCCGTTACCCCTTGTCCTGTCAGTACAGTCCCTCATGAAGAGTCCCTCCCCAGCATCCTTATAGGCCCCCTTCAGATACTGGAAGGCTGCTATTAAGTCTCCACGCAGCCTTCTCTTCTCCAGGCTGAACA
>JASSUY010041898.1:0-20467 GCA_032466535.1 Forpus xanthops
CCTCCCGGACATGACGTGCTGTGGTATGGAATACCTCTTTGGTCAGTTTGGGTCAGGTGCCCTGTCTCTGCTTCCGCGAGGCTTCAGTGCTCACCAGCTACTACTTAAAGAAAAATGACTGCTGCTGCTGAACCCATGACAGCATGTTATGCCTGACACATGAAAGCCTAAAACTAAGAGCAATACTCAGGAAGAGTAGTTGGGATTATTCAGATATGCCAGGGGGCTAGTCTCCTACTTTTCCTGCTATGCTACACAAAGGAATATAGGAGGAAAGAAACATTACTCAGCTTTTTTAATTCTGATGTTCAAAACACTTAAGTCCTGAAGTTCAAAACATTCAAAAAGGCTTAGCTCCCTTCAGAGAAAAGACTGCCTTCCATCTGAAGAGAACCCAGGCATTGCAAGGTGAATGCTGAAAGAGAGCACCAACACTGATGCTGATCTCCAGTACTGGTTTATAACTGTTTGGAAATATGCATTGCTTTGGGAGGTATGTAATACTGAGCTGGACATCTGCTCTTGAGCCACAAGAATTCACATGCTTCACTTTTTGATTTCCAACTTCACTTTTTCAGGAGGTCAAACCCCAAATTCAATCTGATGCTGTCTCTTGCTGTCTTCTACGAAAAGCTCAAGATAGAGATCCAAAGAAAGCACAAGCAAAGCTTTCTCTTGGCATATACAAGAATTTCCCAGGAGCAGCTATGATTGTTTCGCTGGTCTCTTGGCTTGGCTCTGCTTCTGGGACAGTCCTGCTCCACTGCCACTGTCAGCTGCAAGACCTGGCTGGCTGGTGTGGCTGCAGGCAGCCCTCACTTGCTGGCCATGCTCTGCAGCACCTCTGCCAGCCTCCCTAGCTCTTGCTGCCTCCTCCCCAGATCAGTTCCTCCCTCTACCTGTATTGCAAATTGCAACCTGGCTTCACTCAGGCTCAGCGAAGCACCTTCCTTTGCCCCCATCTTCATGCTGCATCCACAACCTTTCTTCCTCCCTTGCAGCTGAAATGGATGGATCATGATCTTGAAGGGGGATCATACAGATGAAAAGATGAAAACCTAATCCAGATGATCTTGCTGAAAAACTTGCTCAGTGAAAGCTTACACAGCTTGTTCAGAGAGCTCAAGGGGAAATCCCTTCTGTAACTGGGTAGGTCTGCAGGTGATAGTCTGCTAGAACCCAAAAGCAATCCTCTCTTGTTCCCATACAAGCTACTTGTTTAAGGCCATGTCATGAGCAAGCTATTATTTGCAGTTGTTTGTAATACCAAGCCTTACAGCATCCATATTTTGCAAAGAGACAATTATCCTGCTCAGGTACACAGAGCTTAACCTTTGGGCAAATTATGTAGAGTGAATCAACACAACCAAAAATGATGCATAAAGTTCATATTCTTTCCTGAAATCAGAAAGCATCTGCCTTCTCTCTCTTCCCAAAGGGCAGAAGAGGTTATTCTCCTACCACTGTCAAGTACAACAGGTTAGGAAATCTTACCCCTCAATTACTGCCCAGTTCTCCCACCAGTAGAGTATATACAAAGTATTTACAGAGTCCCTCAGCTTCCATTGAAAGCAGCCATTTTTGAAGGCAGAAACAAAGCAGTTGATACTGCTTAAAACAGCTCAATCCTGTTCTGCCAGACTGTTACAGCCCGTTTTATTTCAAAACTAAATTGCCATGATGAGGTTGTAAAAAAACTGAGTCGTTTTTGGAGTGCTGAGTATTACAACTCATAACATTCGCCAAAGAAATCAGTGGAACGTTTTCTTTTTTCTTCAAAAAAGACATATCTTTGAGTCCTTGCCACAAGAAATGTTTTGTCCTACATTGTTAATAGTCTCCCAGAATATTTTTCTCTTCCTTTAATTAAAAATCTTGTATTTTTTCATAGCCTCTACACAAACCGTATAGGAAAGCCAAAATGTTTTACACAATATAACAAAGAACTTGCTACTTTGTTACAGCCAAATTCTCCACAACAGATTTTTCTCTTCACATCTTCTGGTTGTCCCTAGCTGTCCACATAATCACATTATCATTGCTATTTCCGATTCAAATTTATCTGATTGCAGCATCCAGCTATTGCTTCCTGTTATGACTCTTTCACATACTGTAATTTCTTTGGTATTTTCTCCCTGCCGATTTACTTGACTGCTGTGATCAAGTTTTGTCACAGTCATCTTTATGCTGAACCAATACCAAGTTTTCCATTATAAGGTATTTTTTCTAGCCTTCGAATAATCTTTGGGTTTTGTTTTTTTTTTGTTTTTTTTTTTTTTTTTTTTTGGGTGGTTTGTTTTTCCTAGTGCTCTCTCCAATCACTTTTTTCTCCTAAAATATGTAGTAGCTCAAAACTATACTATACACGGAGATAAATCACTGCTCTACTATTCACATGTACAAGGAGCAAATAATTTCTTCATTGCCAGAGCACCAGTGTAAAGTGCATGCTGATGCACAGGAAGACAACTATATAAAACCACAAGCTTAAGCTTTAATATTGACCTATACAATTTAGTAATTGTATGTACTGAAGTATTTGAAAGGATTCTAAATCTGGATGGCACAAACGTTATACTAGCAGCTATTGCTGCTTAGGCCAAAATTAACAGATACTTAAAAATGGAAAATACTGCTCTATCTCTGCAAGACAGAGAGGATTTTTCAGATTTTAACAACCACAACAAGTTTTACTCCTTATGTGATTATACTTGAGTCCAGCAACACTAATAGCCAAGAAAAGCTGAACAGAACAACTCCATTTATGAAACAGAGTTTACAAGTATTACTTGTCCAATAAAAATTCTGCCTTTGATCTTTGATTGGGACTAATTCCCACTTGGCCACAGACATAATACTTAATATCAGATACTTTAGTCAAAAGGCAGAAGGTGCCAATTGGTTCTAGACAACAGCAACATACCTAGCTGCTGTGAGTTAATAACAGCTATAGTTAATAATAGCTATAATTTAGTGAATAAATAATAGCTAAAATTTAAAACTCCTATTTTGTCAATAACCACTGAACTATATCTCATGTCAGTCACTTCCATTAAATATTTCTGAAGCCAAATAGTACATCTGCATTAAAAAAATTAAGTCTACAATAGCAGAAGCATCTGCCCTTTCAACATGTAAACAACCAAAATGATGGCCAGAGGATTTTTAGATGGTTCTTAGGTCTTTCATTTCCTTCTTTGTATTTAAATATCACTGACTTTATATTCTAGATTATTCTTGGATACAGATCAAGTGAATCTGAACTAGCAATTTCACATCTAAATCTCTCCAAATGTTAGCATATGTCTCTGCAAGTACCAATTCCACGCTGATCTCCTGGCAGACCTTTAAATTGTGAAGCTCTGCTAGCACCACAAATGAGAAAAATTTTTTTTCCCAGAGGTCTCCAGTAGTTCTTTTTCACATTCCACTTTCATTAGAATTACTTTTTTCAAAACAACCTTTATTTCCCTCATCTGTTGAACCACCATTATGCTGACCAGTTCCTCTGGTAATACATGATGACACCATTAGAGCTGGCCATAAAGCTGGTAAGAAGCAAGAAAATACATAGAATCATAAAACCGTTAGGGTTGGAAAGGACCTTAAGATCGTCTAGTTCCAACCCACCTCCCATGGACAGGGACACCTCCCACTAAACCATGTCACCGAAGGCTATGTCCAACACAGCCTTGAACACCGCCAGCAATGGAGTATTCACAACGTCCTTGGGCAACCCATTCCAGTGCCTCACCACCCTTACAGTAAAGGATTTCTTCCCCGTATTCAATCTAGACTTCCCCTGTTTAAGTTTGAACCCATTACCCCTTTACATAAACATACTAATTTATAGATTTTGCCAAAATATGCACTGATCAAGAAATCATGAAACTGTGGACATCTCTGTGACCCACAGTGAGTGATGCAGATAGCAAAGCCAAACCTGGATACAGAGAGTGTATCACCTTGACAGCAGGATAGCACTCAGGCTGAAATGCTATAGAGCCAAAAATGTACCAGACCATGCTGCATTGATGACAATCCTGCTGCCCTGGTCCCATGTGCTGGGTTCCTTGGACCACTGCTTAGCTCTAACCAGAGTGGGCTGTCACGTGCCCTCAGATGGTCTCCCTTAGCCTTACAACAGCAGCTGGGTACAGACTGTAAGCTACACCTCCTAACCATGACAGTACTCACCTCCTGTCCTAAGGTCTCATTTCCACTTGCCTAGAAATTAAGAGGTTTGGCCATTTGAACCAGTATTTTCCACATCAAGCCTTCATTCTGCGCTGTAGGCTTTCAGGAGTAATACCTGATGTATGCACAAATGAAGACTTCTCTTATGAAATACACAAGCAATACCAATTAATGACAGAGAGAAAGTACATGTTTACCTCACTGTGAAGAACTGCCATTGGTAGATGGCACAATCTTACTGAGGTGCGCACACACTTCATGAGAGCAAGGCAGGAAACCCTGCCTGTTCAGTGTAGTACCTTACTGACCCAGTAGGTTAAACAAGGAGCTTACAGACAAATTGCAGAGCAAAACAAACAGGATCTCAAAGACACTAAGAGAAATACCGAGTACATCTGCAAAACTAATAAGAAAACCTGCTCTCATAAACTAGTTATCTCAGTTAGCAAACATTTTTTTACACAGAACTTTTAGGGGCTTTTTTCCTCAGCCATTACCATTATCTAATAAAAACCTTGGCCCTCTTTCACAGTGCTCAACTTCATTAAACCTGTGGCAGGATAGGAACATTTTTTCATCTCTTTAAGGCAGAACAGTTCCAGTACTTCTGCCTGAACATAGCCGAAGTGCCACTGACACACAAACACATATTCTACCTGACATCAGTGCTCATTAGAGCACTGTAGATTTCACCCCTTTCGTTTTCAGGGCAATTCTCTATGCCACAGTATCCACAGCTAAGACAATACAAGATATGAGTCACACATTTAAGCTTGTATTTTTAACATAAGAATTTTTTGTCTCTGAAGCCCAACAAGAATGCATGTACACAAGCCATCCAGTAGATAAAGCAATACTTCAAACAGTACATAAATCTGTGGTGTGACACCGAGCACCCAGTTTCTAACTGCTATAATCACTCATATCTTTTTAAAGAAACTGCAGACATACCCATAACAAGACAAGCAACTTAAAAAGGCAGTAACCTCAAGCCAGTAGAACAAAACATCCAGCTCCTTCCTGCCACAGCATTTTCCAGTTTGTGTTGATGGGCTCTCACTGCCTTCAGAGCTGACTGGAGCATACCCAAAAATCTCTCAGCAGCCCCCAAGAAGGGACTGGAGGTATCTGTAGTGAAAACATCAAAAGGCTCAACTTGTCTTCACCTGCAAACCTATCAATCACTTTTCGAAGACTTCCTTTTTTTTTATTTTTTTGATTTGGTGAAGAAGGCAAAGTAAGAAAGTTCAAAAGATTATTTCTTTTTTTGACTTCAACTGATCATTTCTCCTCTCTCATCTTTGGCTTATACAATAAAGGATGGGCAACTGTAGAGGCTTCCCTTCCCTCTCTGTTTCTCAGGTTGTTACCTATCATCTCCTTTTCCATCCCTCCACATAGAATGTGTGATTTATAACTATTCACAACTATTTTCAATGACTGGAGACACTCACATGCCTCCCCAGAGCCTGTACCTCTATGTCATGGTTTAACACCAGCCAATAACTAAATACCATGCAGCTGCTCACCCACTCCTGCCTCCCTTTCCCTCTCCCTGCACTGAGATGGGGAAGGAGAATCAGGAAAATGAAAAACCCCATAGGTTAAAAAAAGTTTAATAACTGAAAATATAGTTATATTAAATAATAAAAATAAGAAGGGAGATAAGAAAAAGAGAGGAATAAAGCCCAAGAAACACAACAGATACACAATACAATTGTTTATCACCTGCTGCCCAATACCAGCCTGAAACGAGCAGTGATCCATGCCTCTCAGCCAACTCCTACCATTTTATATACCGAGCATGATGTTCTACAGTTTGGAATACTTCTGTGGCTGGCACAGGTCAGCTGCTGGCCATGCTCCTTCCCAGCTTCCTGTGCACCTCCCTAAAATTGGTAGCATGGGAAACTGAGAAGTCCTTGACTTAGAGTAAGCATAAGTTGGCAACAAATAAAACATTGGTGTGTTATTGACATTATTCTCACACTAAATGCAAAACACAGCACAGTACCAGCTACTAGAAAGAAAATTAATTCCATCTCTAACAAAACAGGACAACACGCCCTTATTCCATATGATTTACATTGCACCATGGTCGTAAAAGTTCTGATTGGGCTATGCCAGCCCTGTTGGCAGATCCTCTGGTGTTGACCAACCAGGCAGCTTTTGCTAAATGTGTACCCCAATGTTTGAAAGTCCCACCACCCATTGCTCTCAGTGTAGTTTTTAACAGCACATTGTACCGTTTGATTTTTCCCCAGAGGCTGGTGCATGGTAAGGGATGTGATATACCCACTCAATGCCACACTCTTTGGCCCAAGTGTCTATAAGATTATTCTGGAAATGACTCCATTGTCTGACTCACTTCTCTCTAGGGAGCTGTGTCACTACAAGACTTGCTTCTCAAGGCCTAGGATAGTCTTCCAGGCAGTAGCCCAGTAAATATATATTATATAGTACATAGAGAATAAACTATACTTTTCATAAGGTTAGGTGAAGAGGCAAGGAGCCAACTTGTCCTCCAGTGCTGTACTGAGCAGCAAATATGTCAGTCAGATTTCATATGGAGGAATTTTACTCCTCACAGCTCTGAGCTTTCAGAAGTAATGTGAAAGTTATTATAAGTCTACTTCAGTGCAACTTCAAGCTATTTTATTTGAAGTATGACACTAATTTTCACAGTTTGCTTAGCTCTATCCATTTTGGCCTGGACAATTACATACTAAGCCATTTTAGATGGAAATACAGTTATCCAGGAACGTCAGCAAAATCCAGCAATGCTAAGGACTGTAGGCCAGGATCACTCTTCCAATTTCTGTTCTACCTTGAATCTTGTTCCACCATCCATTCTGTTCAAGGCAGGCACTCAATGGCCATCCATGTACAGCAGCAGTTGAGAAGATTGCCAGAGAGAATAAAAAGGCCATGGTATTAATACACGTGATCTTCCCTTTACTTTGTGGGCCTGCTTTACTCCATTCGTCTTTTTAGAGGGAGTCCTGGCACATGGCTCTATTGTACTGCAGCAGCAGAACAAAAAGGCAACAGCAAATAAAACCCAGGGCATCAGACTAACACCAAGCCCAAATCCCCTCCAGTCCTCATCAGTGAGGGGGAACAGTACAGAACTGAAGTGGGAACCCACTCTCTGGAACTCCTGGCAAACGAGGAGTGAATTTCCAGAGGTTAAATATACCAAGTGCCATCCACCACCCTGGATGTATACACATGTCCCATTGCAATTCAATTCTCACAAAGAAGTTGCTTCTTGAATTCTGTACCTTCCAAAAAAACATTTATCTGACATTCACTTTCCTACACATCCATGATCAACCTTTTTGCCACTTCACTGGTAGAAACAATTGCTGTAAGAAAGCAAAATCAGTATATTTAAGGCATTTCAGGTCTTCAAACAGCAGACGTTACTTTCCAAGCAGCCACTGCCATGTTATCAATAACTTAATTCAATAGGGGGAACAAGAGCTGATACAGCCACTCCAGAACTACATCTTTATTAGGGCCCTTTAGGCCAAACTTGCACAGAAACCTATTTGCAAGAGGTTTTTAGCTGGCTTTCTTGCATCAGCATGAAACATCCTTCTTCCTCTACCTCTCAACCCAGGAGCAAACACTGCCTTATTTTCCAGCAAGAAAACATCAGAAAGCTTTCCTCTGCAATAAAACACTCAGGTACTTTGGCAACCTTGGAAAACTCCAAGAGGGAAAACAGCCCTTGCAGACGTGACCTAATAAGCAAAAGGACTGCACATCTCACAGGTTTTACAAGGTAGGCACATCTATTCTCATTGTGACAGTTCATTTGCTTTAGAAGGAATACAAAAAGATAGGAGACTAAGGTCAACAGAAGTATGTCACACTCGTAAATGATGGATATTTTGATATAGGTTTTTCTGAAAAGAAAGTCTTCTGAAGACAGCTAATAACACCCAGAGTCAAATGCATTTTATATCTGGCATATGGAAAGAGAAGGGTAAGAAGCTTACACCTAACACTAAGATTTATGATATTTATTCATAAAATAAATCAGTAAGTTCACAGAACTTTCAACAGCAACTGTTGAAATGGCTGCATACTGTGAAAAAGACTTTTCAGCACACTGTGGTGCAAAAGTTTTCAACCCAACCTCTAAACCCAAACCACATACAATGGAAACTGCCATGACAGAAAAGAATTATGTTAAGTTTGTTCAGCAACCTTATTCTTTGTCATGATCTTATAACATTATAGACTCTAAGACTAAGCTCCCTTCAACAGAGATTAGTTAAAAATCTCACTTTCATATTTTAAAAAATCAAATTAGAAAAAACACTGAATAACTGTAATTTGGTGATTTGATTCTTCAAATTAAAACAAACAAACAAGCAAACAACAATGTTAGAAATCGCCAAATATTTTATTTTACTACTTCAGGAAATAAAAAACTAATGACTTGACAGACTTTTAGTAAGATCTGGTCAGAGAAATCACACATGCTTGAATCTCATCCTTTTATCCTGAATTTGGTCTCCTGTTTGCTCTGCAAGGGTTGTGAAAGGAATGGGAAAAGTAACAGTAACAGCTATCCAGTTCTAATTAGCAATCTTTGACTGTTCCCTGCTACTGTCTGTCTTGGACTTACATAATTTCCAATCACATGTTCACATTTTACAAATACATTTGAAGTTATAAGGAACAGAAATGGCAAATTCAGGGGGAAAGGCTTGTTTGATCATAGCCTGATACCTGAAGTAATGCAGAATTGTTACAGCTTCACATAATGACTGTAGATCAACATCAAACCAAAACACATCAGAATTTGGCCCTCTGCTTTAACTTAACTTCTGCCCAAGAAAGACAGAAAAGAAGTTTGTAACTGTAGGATAAGAATGAAAAGCTGCACAAACCTTACTTTGGACATGCTGTAGTCTGTAATCGGAATGGCATAATTTTGGTAATTACTTCAGGACAAAGTTTAGGACAGCTATAATGAAGCTTTGTGTTGACACAAAGCTAGAGGGAACTGTCAGCAGAGCAGGATTAGAACTTGGTCTACAGAAAACTGTGGTGAAGCTGAGGATTACAGTAACAGAAACAAGGTGAAACTAAACAGTACAAAACCATACACCAAGAGACCCTTCCTAGCAGGACAGGAGCTTTTCACCTAGAAGCAATGGATATCGATTAACCTGTCCATACTTATAGAAAGATGACAATGAATGTTAAGAAAGGCAAACAGGAGCACAGTGTACAACAGGAAAGCTATGACCTGGGGAGAAAAGGAAGCAGTAACACCACTGAACAAAGTCTCGCATTCGACTGTGTGCAAAATATTGTGGGCCACTCTTGTTCACTTTGTCCAGAAAAAGTAATTTCACCCTGTAACAAATGCAACAAGCATTACTAGCACCATCAGAGAAATGAAGAGATCCTGACAGAAACTGAAAGTCCTGTTTTTCTTTATGTGAAAGGGCTATGTTAGCTTTTATAGGCTCAGAGGAATAAGAGGTATTCAAACTACAAAAAGAGCATGGCACAGGAACAAAGATGCATAAAGAAGCCAGAGTGACACGTTTCAGCTGGAAGCAAAAGGAATTTTCTCAGCATCAGAGCAATGCTGTTTAGTAACAAGCTTTCAGAAGGAATGCAAAAGTAAACAAAACTAACTAGTTTTAAAACTTTTTAAAATGTATTCTAGGAGGTAGTTGCTTACAGTAGCAGGGGACTGGATCATATGCTCCTTCCCTCTGTATTCCTAGCTTTGATTTCTGTACTACATAGCTCACAACACCTTGCTCTGCTCAAGAGAAAGAAAACAGCACTTGAAACTTCTTGAAGCATTCTGCAGTTTCTCTTTGCAGTCTGGCAGCCTGACAACCTAGCTGATATTGTCAGTTATCTTTCCCCCAGCAAGCTAGTGTCCAAAAATTGTCCTTGAACACAGCATTTATGAACAAACCTGTAGTCTTTGTTTATGGATTCATGCATATTACAAAAAGAAAACACAAGGGCAGGGATTTCAGCTGCTGGGCAACACCCACCCTCTCCAAATCCCTCCATAATCTCATGTTGTTGTCAGAGGATGCAAGATGGGACCATGAACTCTACAAAAGGAGGTAAGCTTTCCAAGCAACCCCAGAGGTAGGTAGAACATGAAAGATGAAGTGAAGCGAAGCAGTATGCCCAAAAGCAGTGTTCAGCCCTTAGCTCCATTCCTAGACCCAGATCTTTCAGGATGTCTCAGTACATTACCTTAAAAACGTCCCTCTGCAACTTTTCACTTTCCACTCTTGACAACACAACAAGAGCTAACAAACAGGGATAAAAAACACACTTTAATGTTTTCAGCAAATTATGCCACATCATCTTGAAGTTTCAGCTGAATTTTAAAAGATAAAGTCAACAACTTCTAAACAGGCAAGTTAGCTGATATGTGCTATGCAAAGCTGCATATTTCAGTCCAACTCAGAAAGCACCAGAAAAGTAAGTCTGATTATGTTCACAGTCTTTCCAGTAATTACACTCCCAGAATCACCAGTGTGGCTTACTATTCAAAAACAGCTTAGCCCATATGCTTATCGAAAGGGACAAGAAAGGTAAGCTATTTATACAACATACCAAATATATCCAGCAGTAGAGGCATATATAGAACGTGGGCTGCCTCCCCCATCCCAAGCTTCTAATTATGTTTTCCTCCACTGAATTGTTGCCACAAAAATTCCTAAAATGTCAACAGCTCTAACATGCATGAAAAACTGAAATAAATATCTTAACCACTGTATTACCAAGGTTCTCAGCATCTGGGGAAGATACACATGACAGAACAATGCTTTCACTCTTAGCTTTATGCTACAAATGCTTCCATAAAACCACCATTTGATGCACATATTTTCAACGCTTCCATATAATGCTCTAAAAAAACATCTGACATCTGCAAAGTTCAAAATACAAAGACAGCACTCCCAGGGAACTTGGCAGGGCTCAAATCAAGAAGTTTGCCACAATAATTTTTCAACAGACCTAAAAACCATCTCCAAAATCTAACCCAGTTTACCATCTCCAGCTTTTATAAATGCCATTCTCCAAGATTTGCAGAATGGATTCAATCACTGAATGTAACTAACTTTTTCAATTTCAAATTCCCAGTTTTATTATCATCACACAAAACAAACCAGCAAACATTTACTTTCCCATTCAAGTGTTAACATAACTTGAAGCATCATGATGAAACCAGATAGGACAGATCAGATCTGGTATCATAATCAAGGCCAGAGAGTCCCTTTGACAGGCAGAAGATTAACTGGTTAGAAAATTCACAAGTGCAGCCTCCCAGCATTTACATCTACATTCAAAGATAAGAAAAGCATAAGTAAATATAGTTTACATATTTTTAATTAGGCCAATCCACAGTTTATTTCCATATCTCACAATGCAAACCAGTGAATTTGTTCAGTTTGCTTACCAGTTTGCTGCTGGTAACACCATGACTTAGGATAGGAAGAGAGGATACATCCTATAGGTTTCAGGACCAGTGCAGGCATTAAGGTGTTGCACAAAACAGCACCCTCTTCTGCCTCTGTACCCCCAGTGGCCTTGTATACAGCTTCTGGATTCACAGCAATATGCAACAGCTTATTCTAACACACCCTCCAAAAAAGGTACTGTAGAGCTACAGGGTACTGGTCCAAACACAGCCATTGCAAGACTGTATTGGCTGGCCATCTCACCCCTCAGTCAGAGGCCAGAGTAGACGGAGAAACTTGTAGAGAGTCATGCTTTTTGGAGGAAGCCAAGGATTCTATACACAGTTTAGGTCCCTTGTTGGTAAGACTGAATTAACACCTTCTGGTCAATAAGCCACAAACCCCTTGTGTGTTTACTCCCACAACCTTCAAGCTGTTTTCAGTGTTGGAATTCAACAGCATTAAGAGCTACACACAGCCTACAATGGCATCTCCTGTTATTCTGTAATGGTCAGCATAGATGATTTAGCATCCACTCAACTAGTATGGCTCTAATGTAATTCAGTATTTTAACAGCCAATATTGACTACATTGTTCCCAAGATACTGGCACTACCAGAAAGATTGCAGATCTGGCAGGGTGACCTCCTCAGCACAACACACGCCTCTGGTGTACCCAGAGGGAAGCTGGCTTTCCTTCACACCCTTCACTCCACTTCCAGCTCTACAGGAGATGGCCAACATAACCAGTACATGGCCTGCAATTACCGGGAGACATGGCTACAGCATGTCCAAAACAATATTCTCCTGCATCTGCTCTGTTTATCTTGGATTTTAAGCATTCATAATTTTTTCCAACTGTTCGGTATTACTAGAAGCTTTAATACAAAAAAACATGTAACATTCTTGATATCATTTGACAAAAGGACCACTATTCTGACTGGAGAATGCCCCACAGCCAGGTGATGTGAGGTGATGGAGCCCAGGACAGGGAGGTAGGGGATAGATTCTGCCTGCATTCTTCAGAGCAAGGAAGGACATTCCAGGAGCAACACAGGAAAGGACAGATAGACCGTGGCTGCATACTAATGTCCCAGTCAAAATCCAATGTAAAAATTACTTTGTATGATTGGAAACAGCAGGACCCAAGTTTCCAAATACAGCAAACAAGTTGCATTTGTCTCACCCTTGAAATTTACCAAGTTTTATGCAAAAAAACAGAACACCATATGCTCATGGGAAGAGTAATCCCTACTCCCTCAACAAACTGGAACTTCGTAACACAAAGCCAGAAATCAGTTGTCTGCAGAAATTAAGACAATCTACACAGTTTTTCTTGCATGACAAATTATATTCACACTGCCTAGCAAATGCCACTGTTACACCCTTTCTAGAATACAGCTCATTGGCTAAAACATAACAGGAAATATTTGACTTGCAGCAAATAAATCACTAAGGTTATTTCTGCGGAGTTCAAAGAAAAGACACCATATCCTGTGGCACCTGGAACAAAACACACAATAATGATGGAGACAAAACACTGTCAGTTCTCAGTAAAAACTGACAGGCATAATACAAGAACTTGCAGTCACTTGAAGCAGTCATTGGAAGTCAGATTTTATGGCAGTATTGAATGTATATTCAATAGAATACAGTTAATCAAGAGCTTCTAGTTTGTAAAAAAAACTCCACTTCTTCCATATGACAACTGCACCTTTCAGTAAGATATAGAGTAATATTTGGCACGCCATGATGCAAACAAAAAAGCTTCATGAATGCTCACCTTCATACTTATCATTCCTCATACTTACTGCTTTAAATCTTTCTGACTGTGCAATGTCCCTAATTTTAGTCACAACTTACTCTTGTTTTTTGTTGTAGAGTCAGATGCAGACTTCACTGAAGCATGACACACACTATCTGCTCCTTAACAAAGGGGTCACACTTCCCACAATGCAGAAGCCCACTAAATAGAAATATTTTATTAGGTCACTGCCACCTATTTTGAGACAATATTCCTCATAATCCAGGTGAACCACACATAAAAACTTTGTGGGCAACACGTGCTTACCAAGTAGCTTCAGAGATGCTGACTGAAAAATATCGGACCTAATTCCTATCTAACAAATGCTGACTGTCACACAGATGTGTAAGAGAAATTCTGGAAATACAAAGGTAAGAAAAACAGGATGAAATTACTGTTAAAACCAACACATGGTTACTCCTGTGTGTGTGTGTGTGTGTGCATCAAAAAAATCTTCAACCACCTCAAAAAGCTTACTTACACACATAAAATTACCCCAAAATACATAATTCCATCCTGAAACCAAACACCAGAGGAGGCAAGGCGGGTGCTGCTGCCTTTGAGCGATGCTATTTTTCAGAGCGCAGCTGTTCCCTCTCTTGGTTCTGTTTGTACATTAGCTGGCAGCTACAGCCGGCTGCATTTTTCTGAGAGAGAGAGAGAGAGAGAGGATTTTGATGCATGCCCAACAGTAAGCAGTGGCTATTTGTTGTCTTTAGATCATGGGATTTTCTTAACTGTTAGCAGTAAATGTCAGCTTTGTGATAACAATCACAATACATATCAAAATTTATAGACCATATTGATATCCACTTTCAGAAAGCCAGATCCAAAGGAAGATCCAAATTCCTTCTTTAAGGGAACAGCAAAGAGATATTCAGAAATTCTTGCAATTTCAAACATTCCTCATTGAAGCTTAAAATGCTGCTAACTTTCTGGAATAACATCTGATTGCTGGTTGTTTCTAGATACTTGTTCCTGCAGTGAAGAGAACAGCACACTGACAGAAATAACCTTAAAACTCTCTTTCCTCCCTATAGCTATAAAAATCTCCTTTGTAAATCCTTGTCTTTCCAAAAGCAAGTCTGTATTTCACAAAGTTTACCGTGTATTTAATAATAATGAGCAATGTCTCCTATTGATCATTCTTGACATTCTAAGACACCTGTGTTGAGGTTTAGTGCTCATTTCTGATACTCATTTCTACAACCTTGCTCTGATTATCTGCATTTCTAACTTCAAAACTTCTCCTTACCATTTGTAAGGAAATTACTATCCCAGTGGGGCATGGCTGAAAAAAAAAAAAAAAAAAAAAAAAAAGTATATGAATCTCCTACATGTAAGAACAGGAAACAACAATCCTTGCTTAGCTTGTGCTTGCAGTCTGGGTGCCAGTGTCCATCAACAGTGCCACTGATTCCACTGAGTCCAGTTTACATCAAAAAGTCAGCTAAAGGGACACTGGAACAGCAGAGTCACACTAAATGTAACACATCTTTTCCACGGCCTGCAACTAATGGGGCATGTCCCCACCCTCAGAATGACAAAGTGCTTGCCAATTTTGAGGGACAATTACACAGAGCTTTTATCTGAGAATTGCTGCCCTCTTGTTTAATCTTTCCAAGTAATTAAAAATATGACAGGTATCCTTCCACAAAAGTCACAAGTCTTCTAAATATTTAATCCTTTCATACTACTTTGTTTCCTAGTTTTTAGATGTTGGGCTTTTTTCGAACTGTCCTTCACCTCTCACCCAAGAGTGATTCAGCAGCTGACTTGGTGCGGAGAACATCACAAGAAATACTTCTACAGTCTATGAAGACATTTAAGGAAAAGTGAACTAAAGAAGAAAAATCAATTAAGTGCAATTATACATCTCAATTCTATCATTTGAATTATTCTTTGTCAACTTGCAGCATCACTGTGTCCACTAAACCCCTGCAGATATCAGAGCCTTCCCTGATGAAACGCCATCAGCCCTTTTAGGCTTTACCCTGCAAAGGTTTCCTTTAAAACTTCATCAGGATTTCTTAGCCAATTAACTAGTTAACACACAAAATTGTACATAGGAAAAGGGATGCAAAAGTACTCAATTGCTATTTCTTCAGGAAACAGAAAAAGTGATGAAAAGAACCAAGAAAAACTCCTTCAGACAGGAATGCTTACCCGTGCCAAATTTGAATGTCATGTGTGTGAAGGGAAATGACTGCTCATCTTAGTAAATAAATTGACACAATAGCAATTTTGCTCTCAATCCACGAACAATTTTAAGCTAAGCTTGCTATATCTTTTAAAATTAAACTATAATTGAAAATATTCTTTGTTTTCTTTTGTCTCCTGAAACTTCAAGACAGCCATCTGAACTAGATCCAACTTGCCAGAGGTATCAATTTCATTGAAACAAATCTGCTTCAATAGTTTTCACTTGAAAAGAACTGGACCAAGCCTTTGCAAGATAGAATCACACTGGAGTCACAGAAACAAAAACAAGCAGGCTAGATTCTGTCTGACTTGAGCCAGGAGACTGAAGCATCATATCTTTTGAAGTTAATACATCCTAAAGGCACAATGGATTTACTGTACTATAACCCCAGTCTAAGAAACTGCTCTCCTACTGACCCAAGAGGAAAAACATAAGAAGAAAGAAGGGGAAAAAAGTGATCATGCTGTAAGTGGTAAATGATTACTGGAATCACTAAGGAGCATTCTCTTCCTAACATGACCATATACAACCTCTCTTGGATTTCCTATCCAGTCTCCTTCTCCCTTGTGCATAGATACACACGTTATCCAAGGCTCTTTTTTGGAAATACCTAATTTGGTAGAATGCATGCAAAAGCTAATCAAAAGTATTTCTAAATGTTTTCAGCTACAGTACACCATAGGTCTAAATTATTTTATTTTGGTCCCTAGGCTCAAGTCCAACTGGATATTTAATGGTGTGTGAAACAGAAAACCAAAGTTTATTACCAAAGTCACTACTTGTTTTTCTTTCATCACTTGCTGTACCCTTGACAATGACATGATGCAAGATGACAGATTTCTCACAGCTACTAAAAGTAACCTATGCAAGAAACACCATGATCAAGAAAAGTCTGCAGCAGCATATCCCACCTACCAACTTAAAAGACTAAGTAAGATTCAAAGTGTCTAAAGTTAAGTAGTTAGTAGTTAAGTAGTCCATCCTTCACTTTGCAACACAAAAATTATGTACCTCCATGTCCAATTAATCAATTCCTGGAAAACAATTTTCCAGAGTCCTGAAAAAAAATTCAAGTCTTAGAAGTGATTTATGAATGTGACATGTAATTCTGACATAGCAATCTCCTTTAGGCTGAGACTGATGCTAGGACCCAAGCTCTGCTCCTAGACCTGCCACTAATCAGCAACATTTCTACCATACCAATCTTCCTTAATGCATGCATACATTAGAGTCTAAACAGCTCCACATAAATTATAGTACCACAATGAAAATTTGCTACAAAGACAGAACTCCTCTCACAGTACGCAAAAATCTTAATTTTACCTACAGAGAGTAGTATGATGAATGCTTTTTCTATGCCCTTTCATTTCCCAGCACCAGCAAGGAAGGATTTTCTCCACACTTCACCATAGAGCTGACTTTTCACTCCCACTCCTAACCAAGTTTCTGAAAGGACAGCACCAAAGGACCATAAGATTCAAGTAGCAGAGCCCCACAGGATGGCAGGGTGGGAAGGAACGTCAGCAGAGCCTCTTGTCTGCTCTGACCCTCTGCCTACAATGAGGCCAGTTCCTCAAAGATGCTTTTTGAGTATCTCAAGGCAAGCTGTGCCACTGTTCAATCACCCTCACATAAGAAAGTATCTTCTGATGTTTAAATGGAATATTCTATATTTCAACCTGTGCCTACTGTCTCTTATTCAGTCACAGGGTATTATTTGGAACAGTTTGGCCCCATCTTCTTTACCTCCCAAAGATATTTGTACACACTGGTAAGATTGTCTCGAGGCTGAACAGTTACAGCTCTCTCATCCCCTCCTCACATGACATATGTTCCATCCCATGATCATCCTAGTGGTCCTATACTGGACTCGCTCCACTAAGCCCATAGCTTTCTTGCACTTGCTGAAGGTGCACTTTTTCCCACCATCCAGGTCATTAAAGAAGATGCTGAGCAGTGCTGGCCCTAGTGGTGATCCTGGGATACACCACTAGCAAATTCCTGTCTGGACTGACTTCCTGCTGCTGCTGACAACTCTTTGAGCCAGTTGCCAATCAACCTCACTGTCCACACGTCACTGGTTGATCTACCAGGATTCTGGTGAGACAAGAGGCAGAAAGCCTTGTCAATGCAAAGACAAACAACATTCACTACTCTCGCCTCATCCACTTAAACAGTCGGCACACTGCAGAAAGCCATCATGTTGGTAAAGCATGATTTCTCCTTTCATAAATTGATGCTGACTATCCCAAAATCACCTTGTTGTCTTCATATGTTTGGAAATCGTTTGCAGGATTATTTGCCCCATCACAGGGCTCAAGGTGAGTCTTACTGGCTGTCCTTGCCTTTCTGAACTGTAGGATTGACTTTTGCTTCTTCCAACCACCAGGAAACCCCCTTAATCACAACCTTTCAAAAAATAACCAAGAGTGGCCTTGCAGTGACACTAGCCTCCTCCCTCAGCACTCATGGGTACATCCCACCAGGCCCCATGGACTCATGCATGTCCAGTTTTATTGTTCCCTAACCTGATCTTCCACATCTGAGGGCAAGTTTTCCTTGCTGTGGGTTCCTGAAGGCAAATCTCGCCAGTAAAGTCTGAAGTACTTCAGTCTTTTCTGTCCCCATTCAGCAGCAGGCCCTTATTTTCCCTACTCTTCCTTTTGCCTATAGGAGTCTCTTGTCAGAAAGTCATCAGTGAGTTTACATGCAAATATGTAGGGAAATATTTAAGAACTCTGCAGGATAAAGCAACTTCTTCAGGGGCAAGAAACACACATTGCCATCTCACTCCTGGACTTTAAGAGGAGAGCACACAGACAAACTAAAGTTACTTTCAACAGCACCTCAGACCAATTTCTTCATGGGCATATTGGTACCTACATTCACAGGCAAGTGGCCATTTTCATACTGAGAAGAATTTATATGGGTTATTTAACCCTTCTTACACACAAAACTTATTAAACTACTTCAATCCTTGCTTAATTCCAGCTATCTATTACCAGAGATGTAGGAGATAAATCAAACTTTTCTCATCTGAACCTCACAGATAAAGGAGATCCAAGGGTAAATGCCTCAATTCTTTATATGCATCATTCCTTATTCATTTTTATCTCAGAGGGAGGACACAAATACTGACAAGCAGCAAGACGAAGAAAACATGGAGTTAAACAATGTATTACATATGATTCGGCTTTATGTTGTGCATGAACAGCAGCATCCTTTTCTGGTGCTTAACTTGTAACCTAGAATATGACTTCTATTTTCAGACATATACTCACACCCATGTATTATTGCTCCTCTTTCTTCTGAAACCAGATTAGGTCTTATTTCTATTACAGAAAAAGTCCTGTAACCCAGCAACTAGGCTTTGCACCACCTCTGCACTCAGAAATACACAGAAAAAAAGTTACTCTTGAAGAAATAAATTGAGCAGACCTTCCTCCTAAAAAAGAAAATATGGCACTAGAGACTGAACTCCAAATAAAACAAACTAAAGACAGAGTTGCATAAATAAAATAATATTAAATAATTAAATGTAAATTCTGAGAAATTTCAATATAAGCCAGTAGAATAAACCTAATTTGGTCACACACACAGTTATTTCTAGCTAAAAAAAAATAAATATCAGGCCGTACTGAACTGTAATTCTCAGCAGTAACCTAACTTTTGTGTCACTGACAGACTGAAGCTGCTAACACTCAAGTAGGAACATTAATGCAAATTCTGACTTTTTTGTTGCCTAACGCAAACTTTACCCAATTCTAAACTCCTTTTATTTCCAGGAGTTTTTAAGTAGGCAAAGCAATTTATTTTTTTCCTCAAACAAGTTGCAATGCATTCAAAAGCACACAATGTTCCACAAGTTTATATTTTCTCTAAACTGTTCTTTGTGACTTACAAATAATTACACATGCAGGAATCAGAACACACCAAATCTCATATTAGTCCTAATATCACTTTGTTAAAAATGTCCAAAACCACAGTGACAGAAGAAAAGAGAAAGCTCACAGTTCTCCTCGTTTTTGTTCTTCCCTCCATTTTTCTTTCCTAGCTGAGCAAGAGCTTTTTCCAAACTATAGGTGTGACTAGCACTGTCTTACAACCTCTTTGTAGTATGACCAACTGCAATATACAAGTCTGTACTAAGAAACCTACTTAGTCATGTGGCAACAGGACCTAGAAGTGCTCAGTTCTGCAGCCCATGAACTATTCTCTGCTCCAGCTGGAGACCAGTAACAAATGGTGTCTCTCAGGGATCAGTGTTGGGACCAGTCTACCGATCTCATTCAACACCTTTGTCGGTGACATGGACAGTGGGGTTGGCTGCATCCTCAGCAAGTTCGCCGATGACACCAAGCTCTGTGGTTTGATTGAAACACTGGAGGGAAGGAATGCCATCCAGAGGGACTCTGACATGCTTGTGAGGTGGGCTGATGACAACCTGATGAAGTTTAACCATGACAAGCGTAAGGTCCTACACCTGGATTGGAGCAATGCCAGGCACAGCTACAGGTTGGGCGGAGAAAAGATTCAGAGCAGCCCTGAGGAGAAGGACTTGGGGGTATTGGTCGATGAGAAAATGAACATGAGCCAGCAGTGTACTCTTGCTGCCCAGAAAGCCAACCATATCCTGGGCTGCATCAAAAGGAGCATGACCAGCAGAATGAGGAAGGTGATCCTGCCCCTCTACTCTGCTCTCGTGAGACCTCACTTGGAATATCGTGTGCAGTTCTGGTGTCCTCAACATAAAAAGAACATGGAACTGTTGGAACAAGTGCAGAGGAGGGCCATGAGGATG
>JASSUY010041907.1:0-12942 GCA_032466535.1 Forpus xanthops
AGGGAAGTTGTGAATGCTTCATCGCTGGTGGTGTTCAAGGCCAGGTTGGACATAGCCTTGGGTGACATGGTTTAGTGGGAGGGGGTTTGGAACTAGATGATCTTAAGGTCCTTTCCAACCCTAACTATTCTATGGTTCTATGATTCTAAGCTTTATATGGATATCTATATTTAGCCTCTAGAAGAACTGTGAAGAACTTCCTTTATCTCTCTTTTATCTCTCCTATTATACTCCCCTTCCTTGGAACAAGATGGAGTGAAAAAGTTGATGACAGTGATTTTCCCTTCTAAAATTAAACTTGAAAAATAAAAGTTATAAAGAAAATCCTCATCTAAAGACTCTCAGAGAGAAAATGTTTCACCTTAATATAAAAACATCTATTCACAAGAGTTACCAGGCTGGATTTCGTTTCTTCCTTTGCTTCCACAAAACTCCAAGAGGTTTCTTATTGCTGTTCATCCCAGCTAGAGTAAGATTATCTTATGGCTGAGGAACAGCCACAATCATCTTCTGAAATTGTGCAGATCTGCATACATGAGGCCCTCAGTGACATGGTTTAGTGGTGGACTTGTCAGTCCTGGGATAAAGGTGGGACTTCATGATCTTAATGGTCTTTTCCAACATAGTTGATTCTATGGTCTGGAAAAAAACAGAGCAGCAGAGTAATGAAACCTACTTAGGGTTACACTGCTGCTCCTCTGTTTCTTCATGCCCTGCCCAGGAACCGGGGGAGAGGAGACCATCACAAATGAAGGCAACCAAGGCCCCACCACTCTTGATTTTAAAGCATGTGCTGAAGTCTGTGCTAGGGAAAATCTTGTTCTGATATCAGTATAACATTGTACATTTCATATACTTATGGTGTTAAATGTTAACCTAAGGCAAAAAGGTAGGCATAATTTATTAAAAAATCAATACCATATTCCCCAGTAATGGCACAAACACTACAGCTTATAATAGCTTTACTGTGGTACGGTGGGGGGTTTATCATTACTTTCCAATATGATAACACTTGTTCGAAGGTCAACAGACATCACATGATCAGGTAAATGCTTTGATAAGGGTGAGATGCAAGAGCGGGTGCAACGTTAGGTTGGCACACATCGGGCTGAACTCCCTGCAGGATGGGAGGATGCGCACACAGAAAGTGTTGCAGTGGGAAATATGCTATAGATTCCTGCTTTCTATCCTTATAAGCATCATACCATGTGGTTCTTTGATTGCTTTCTAAAGGTATTTTCGGCAAAACACCTCCTCCCACGACTATATCCCAGCCCTTTTCTATGTCAAAGCATCTCCAGCTACCTGCCAAGCACACACTAACATGGAGCACGTATTCCTGTATCCCCAGAACATGGATTGTAAAGGGTTTACTGGAAAATTAATTCCTTTCTTCTCCTGTTGTCTCATTAGTTGCTAGGTTATCTAACCTATATGATGCAAAACTGTAAACAGCTGCAAAGGTGCTTTGTGTATGCAGTTGGAACAATGAGGAATGTCCTCAATGAGATTACGCTAACTTTATATAACTTATTAAAATGGATATCAAACTTTGTTTTGCCTCATTCAATTTTTGATGTTAATTAAGTAAGCACAAGCATAAGAAAGGAAATTGGATTTGCTACTTAAGGAACTTCCAATAAAGCCATGGATGTTAGTGAAATGAGTTTCTAACAAACATTAATAAGTGTCTATATAACAAGCAGCGCTTGTCTTTTAAGAACATTGGATTTTTCTCACAGGATATGGACAGCAATAAAATACATTTGCAAATATGAAGACACATTACAGGCACGTTTTTCACTACCAGCTTTAACAAGCCTCAGCTCCCATCTTTCTGATCTCATGACCTTGGGAACAATCATGAACCTGGAAGTTTAAAAAAAATACATTTTAACATTCATACCAATGTAATTTGGGAACAGCACCGGCGAGATGGGAACTTTAGACAAGATTTTTACAGTGAATAATGCTTTTCTTTGTCCCTTTCAGACAAATCTAATGTTGCTGCTACATTTGACATCAATCACCCAGTCACGAGCAGCCACATCCTTATTCAGCCTAATGATGGGAAAGGAAGGTGCATCGGTGGACGGTACAGCTGTGCATATGGAAACACAAGGACAGACAGTGCTTTTATTTTACCTTTGCTGCCGCAGCCAGAACAGAGCTATTAGAGCCAAGGACAAGGGGAGCATCTCTCTCCCACTGATGCTCATTTATTGTTCCTAAAATTAGGGTTTTTTTCTGGGAAATTCATAACCAGGCAGGTGACTATTGCAGAGCTACAAAATAAGGTTTGGAACAGACTCTGTGCCTGCTGCCCCTGCCTTCAGCAGCTGGAATTGGTGACAGATACCCAAGGAGAATTGTTGAGCAAGGTGATGACATTTTCACGTCATCTTTCGTGCGTAAGATGCCACCTTTTAAACACCAAGGCACTGTATGGTGCTGAGGGTGCCACATGTGATGGTTAATCCCATAAATCTGGTGTCAGTGAATACACGCAGCTGAAGAGCAGAGCTGGTTGGAAAGAAATGAGGCCTTTTTCATCAAAACAGGAAAAAAACCCTAAAAACCTCTTCTTTTCACCCACATTTTCAACAGAAAAAGCTTAGCTTTTCAAAAAATGTCCTCATATGAAACCACAGCCTATCTAGAAATGTTATTTCTTGTACCATTCTCAATTACAAGTGATTTCCCTGCTATGCTTCCCATCAGCCCACAAAATAAGCCATTGCATTTGAATACCATGCCTAAAACTCTTCTCTCCTGCAAGCTGCCTTTGCCTTCCCCCCAGTGGATCTGCCAGGGAGACCAAACTTACCTAAACTCCAGAGATTTCACTATGTGGAGTGAGGAGCTGGCTTTCTATACATTTCCACTTACTGCATAATCACCAAACCAAAGTTAACAGCGCTTGCACCATTTTCTGTCCATATAACAAATCTTCTAGGTTATTGCTTGCCTCACTGCTCAAACTTGCTCAGAGGAGAGCTGCACACACTCGGTTTGGATTACACCTGACTTTATAGGTGATTTTGCCCATCCAGATGTTTAAAACAACAATGCCCAAAGCTCACTCACTGGAGGGATGACGGATCAAATTCAGTGGTGCTCTGATCAGAACTTATAGCAAAGCACTATTTTGTGCTGCAGTTACAAGTCCAACAAACATACTCTGCTTTTCATTACCCACTACATAACATCAGCCAAAATAATTCTGGCCCAGGCTGCCCTCAAAGTCACTAACTTCAAATATGTGAATTTGTTTGCCCATAATTAATATGATGTATCTCAGCCGATTCAAAATAATAACTGCATCCCTTCCTGGTAATGGCAAGTGATTAATTTTCAATTATGGTAAGTATCCAATTTTGCAGCTTGCAGCACTGGTCTAAGTCACCCTATCTCTAACGTTCTAATTACAGACATTAAAAGTTCCTTATAATTATTGCAGAAAGATCAGTAAAATTAAAAGTATTGGTTACTTGCTGCTATTATTACATTTGCTCTAATGCAGCCGAGGCTTAAATTTATGTCGGAGCTGCCAGCCATTTCATCAGTCTCTTTTTGTGACTTGTTTAGAACAACTGGTTTTATTTCACAGTCTCAGTAACTCTTCCAGCACGTCTATTAATGGTTTGGCACTCTACATTTTGTAAAGCTTTAATTAAGTGAAACAAGCTAAAAATCACTAATATGTGCCTTTAGCAAAGTAGCAACGTAATTATCTCATTTAACAGATAACTACTTGTATTTCATTTTTCAAAGCACAAAGAGAAAACTAGCTCTAAATGTCACTTTTCAGGCTCATTAAACTCACTAGAGAAATATCAAATTAGAGATTTCCAGTACAAATACTATAATAAACTCCGCGAGCTGATATAAACAACATGAGTATTTGGGGAAGGGACAAGTATTATAAAAGACCCCGTTTTGCAGAATAGGTGCTAGTTACATATTTGCAAACAACTTTTATTACAGCATTACCTAAAACTTTGGTCCTCTTTAAAAGGGTCAAAGTATCCAATTCCATAGTGCCCATTTCTACAGTACAACTACAAAATTTTACATCCAAGACACAACTCCTTTTTTCTTACTCACATTAATCATTATTTTTTTCCTAAATCACCTTTTCTAAGTTACTCTTCTAAACTGCATGAGAACTGGGTGATAAGAGAAAGTTAAGCTGATGTTAGCCTATAGCTTCAAGGTAAGATCTGTCTCTGTGTGTGCCTGATATAAGCGCTAACATGGATCCAGTTATCTGGCATAACAACTGTGATCTCAAAACAACATATTTACATTAAAGCATTTACATTTCACAGTTTAATATTCCTGGATTTTGCTCATAGTTCGATAAAGCTGGTCATACTTACATTTGCATTTATTTCAGTGTCACTATAGATGTATCTGTCCTTGCTAATGACAATACTATTGCCCATACATAAAGTTTACGGAAAGCCTATGATACATCTCCACACCACAGAAGCCAAACAACTGGAAAAAGCAAAGAGAAGCGTGGCAATTCCCAGTGAGAACTGTGATGCACAAGGACCTCCTATAATGTGTGTTAAAACTCCTGCAGTGAGCAGCACGGGGTACTGGTCACAAATCCCAAATCCAGAATGTAAAAACATCCCCAGGTTTTGGTACAGGACCACAGCACAACCAGCCCTCTGCTCGATTTCCTGTCCAGCCACCCCACTCTGCTCTTCAGTCCTCTTTAAACACCAAGAACCATCCTATTCACCAACACAGCCATAGCACGGCTTACCCCAGGAGCCCATGCAAGCCACCACGGCTGACTGAATCCATCCCTCCAAGCTGGTCTGGCAGGGCAGAATCAATGAGGTTACACCAGGGATGCATTCAGCTTGGTGTGACTGATGCTCTGGGATATTCCTAAGAGTGCAGCTACAGGCTTAGGAGTTAATACATAGAAATGTTACTGTATTAAAATGCATTTGTATTCTGTTGTGCTTCTTATCGCGCATTACAATACTGCTTATAAGCCTGCTGTAAAGAAAGTTGAAGCAATAAAGCGTGACTGATTGATTGATGTATCCCCATTTTTAGGGTCCATTGCACAAACTATTTTGATAGTGGAAGCCCATAAAGTATAATGTCTGTGCTAAAAGTGACACAATGAAGAAGATGATGCACCTGCTTCAATTTCAGCTTTGAGTCATTATTTAGAGCTGGGGGTCTAGGAGTTGCAAAATACTGCCTTGCTAGTTCCCCACTGGTTTCCCGGAAGATAAATGTCTAAAACTAAGGACCCCGGGCACACAATAATAAAAACCTTTTTAGAGTCTAGACCCTTCCACTAGTTAAAGGAAACCTATTCCCATTTTTCTGTTAGGAAAAAAAATGGGATGCAGTTTCCCAGTGGCAGAGATCAAGTTTTATATTTATATTAAAAATGCAGGATTGGGAAAAAAGAAAAAGTCCTTGCATGGACAAGACCAGTGAGTTGAGGGTAGATCTGACCCCAGCTCCTCAAATCTGATCACAGCACACTGCAGAAGGGAGAGAGACTGGCCTTATCTCCATGGTTAGACCTAAACCGTCCTCATAAATAAGCTGACAGTGTCATTTCCATCTGGGGAACACAGTGAAGTTTAACAAAGCACTCTGAAAGCTGATACCAATTAGAGCAGAGTGTTAGTGCACAATTATTGGCCAAATCAGTATTTTCCTTCTCTTTGGTAAATCATAGAATCAAGCAGGTTAGAAAAGAACTTTAAGCTCATCAAGTCCAACCTTTAGCCTAGCACAGCCAACGGCACCACTAAACCAAATCACTAAGAACCTCATTAAAGAATATGTGAACACTTCCAGGGACAGTGATTCCAACACTGCCCTGGGCAACCTGTTCCAATACCTGAATATGAGACAATCTATAAGATCTGAGCCACTCAAAATTCGACCCTCTCCAAAATCAGGTTGCTCAAAACTGAGCTCCTTAATTCAGTCCCTACCCGCACTAGAGGTTGTACAGGTCTGTGAGCTGGCATAGGTCTTGAGGGGGAACATATTCCTCTTTTAAGCTCAAATCTGTTTATATTTTTTAGGGCACAAATCCCACAAAGGGTATTTTCCATTCTCACCAGCACTAACAGCAGTCGAGGACTAGATTCAGATTAGATAGTTTTTTTCCCTCAAAAAGCTCAGCTATTTTATACGTTTTGGGGCTATTTTGGTCAGAATGAGCAACCCACTGCTAACACATACATGAACATAAACAGGCAAAGCCCTCTTGGAAACTATGAGCACTTGTGGAATGCCCTCTGCACCACGGGGACTTCCCTATTGACATTGAAAACCCTGAGCCTGAGTGGAGTTTAGACTAGGACATACCTCAGTTCCTCACACTGTTGCTCCTGCATGGAGAAGCAAGCCTGCAGACCCCCAGGCTGTGTGTTCACACTGTGTTATCTTCATGTTAAAGCTGGTATCGATCCACATAGACATTCACCACACCAGACTAATGAAGCTGCAATATGGACTGGCATTGCCCAGTGCAAGGTTCAAACAGGACAGCAACACCTTGAAACACAAAGAACAGCAAAGTTAGTACAACTCCAAGGAATGGGAATTTTATGGATTTAGCTGATGGACTTCATCCCTGGGCTAAGATAGAAGATGTGCCAGGGGACACATTTGGCAGAAACAATGGAAGAGCTGTTGAGCCAAAGGGCCAACCTCAAACTCTTGCCCTTCACATCAACTGTTACTGGGTGCAAGTCAGGTGGAAGAGGACTGAAATGAAAGAGGAATGACATCAGACTTTGCTCACAGATCATGAATAAATTAATCTTGAAATGAACCTTTCTCAACCAAGGCCATTAAATACATGTTCTTTCTTCTGTCACATTTCTAGTATACAGGTTTGTATCTGTAGAAGTCGTATGAAATGTGATTTGCATTTATAACAAAGCGGCTTAGATATCAAATGACCAAATAGCGCCAAAGAAAGGTTAAAGAGTGTGACCTGTTGAACTCTAACCTTCAACTGTTCTTGCAGGAGATACATTTTCCCTTAATGAAAATAACTAACCTATAACCCCAGACCTTCATATTTGTCTTTTGCCTTCTGGCTCCTACTGACAAAGCTTCAGAAGAACAGGCCTAAAAGGAACAGGTTTGCTTCACCCTTCTGATCAGGTTGGGTTACATCTGGCTATGTTCTCCCCTTTATATCTGCACCGATTCCATCAGCTTTAAATGGTAATATCTCATGACCAGAAATATGCCCTGATTTTGCTGCAGGCTTATCATAGTCATCATCCCAGATTACTTAAGATCCCCATCAACACAGAAGTGAGTTGATCTACTTACTCTAACTCACCATCACAGGATCTTATACCTGCTTTTTTACCTGCAGGTTTGCCCTACAAAGTGAAGGCAAACATCCTTACAGGTCAAGCAGGTCTCCATCATCCTGCAATAATATTCTTCTCCATTGACATTATCTCTTCATTTTTACCCATCGCAAAGTAAATCATCATCTATCAGAGGGGAAACTCCGTACCTGATTCTCCACGTGGATGTTACTAAGAACTTTACTTCTGAGGAGTTTCTAATTAGATTCTACTTGCATTCACTGAACAGACCCCCTTATCCTATAAAAGACTGTAATGCATTCTGTAAACTGCATCCACCAAGGGCTGTGTCCATCCTTTTTTTTCCCTTCTCTGACATTCCAGAATTTCCTCTGCATTTTCCATGGCTTGTTGGTATTCTGTTGAGAATACGATAAATATGATCTATGGCACCGGAATATTGACTCAAAAATACTGAACTCAATTCCCAGCACTATCGCAGACTTCCTGTACCAGTAGGGTTTAGTTTCCCTTGGCCAGTTTACAGACCAATAGTCTGGTAGCTGCTCACCTGTGCAAGCAGATTTATTAGCACTAATATAGAAAACCCAGAATCAATTCCTCAGTCTCCTCCTTGAAAATGAGGTTATGGCTTTCTACTCTCTCAGACCCAACATCTGAATCCAAGTCAACAAACGGGATCTTCAGCTGAGCTCAGCCAAAAAACACCATGGAGGACTGGCTTAATGTGACAATTGCATGAAAACACTAAGATATCCAAAACCATCACTAGCCCAAAGCAGTCCTCATCCCTTATGCATTTACATGTGAAATTATAACCTTGTGATCTTTCAACAAGGGTCGGGCTCTTCTCTTTCCATCCTACAGCCACGACCATGTTTCTGCATTTTGCTGAAAGGATTCACCAATCTACCTACGCCACTGCTTCACCTGAGGATATGAGCTTTATACTACTCAAAATATATGGAAACTTAGAAGGTGGGCAGAGGTTTTTTGGTCCACCAGGACGATCAGTGGTGTCAGAAGCGTCATGTGCAGTGCTCACTTGAAAAGTGCTTTTCTTTCTTCTTCATCCATTTTCTCTTTAAGTTTCAGACTGAAATACTACAGTGAACTTTGCCCAGTGCAAATCAGCTCCCAGGCTACAAGCAATGCAGAGTCTGAGACTGAGCCTTTAAAGAGACAAACAGGATGAGGAAGATCTGCTCATGAACCACCAAAGCAACTGTACTCTGAGTTTACTCTCTTCATGATTGCCAGGGTACAACACGTGAGTGCTGGGGACTAGGGATTTGGCTGTGGAGTTAACTTCTCCGGCACTGTTAGACCAATTCAGCCTTACCCCTTCCTTCCAGACCAGGCTTCTCACTGCAGCTGGAATATATATATACATATCCCAAATGATGTTTTCTGCAAGTGAGAAGACCAGAAAACTCCATTACATCAACTGTGCTCTCTTTGTGCAGTTTTAATCTGCCAAAGACCCAGAGAACTACTTTAGGGATGACCAACATCTGGGAAGATACAGTACTTCTCTTATGGTTCCTCTGATTCATACCAGCTCTGACCTTCAGCCTCCCTCATATCTTAAGTTTGGGCCTCCTTTGATGTGATCCCTTCATCATGGAAAGTGTCCACTAAGGACCACTCACTTCATACAATCACAGAATCATAGAATGGTTTGGCTTGGAGAGGACCTGACAATCATCCAGTTCCAACCCCCTGCCATGGGCAGGGACACTTCACACTAGACCATGTCCTCCTGTATAAGTAACTCCATCAAGATATGGACCTTCAGAGCACACAGCCAGAGGACAAGTTGTCTCTTACCTTGCTCCCTTTTTGAATTAGCTGAGCAAAACCATAAATGCAATGTCTCACAGGAACAGCACCAAGAGCCCATTCTTAAGATGCTGTAAAAAATGCGCCGTGGGCCTCAGAACCTGAAAGGTCAGGATCTGTTAGCTAAGTGTCATTGCCCATGAGCTATATAGAAAAGGTCCCACTGTTTTAAGAGCTCTACAATGCCTTATCACAATAGAGCAGATAAAAAAGAGGACTGCAGCTTTAACTTTATATATCTGGCTTTTGTTGGCTGAAGCCAGATCCTTGGTGTTATTTTAATGCAGCAGCAAAGAGCTGTATTTAATCCATGATAAGCTCAAGATGCTGCCTTTTTTTTTTTTTTCTCCCCTCTTTTTTTCTTTTTTATATGTGTGCTGAATATCCAGCCCGTAATTGAAAAAGGAAAAGGAGCTGCTTGTTTGCTGCCTGATCCAGGAATGATTAAAGGTAGAAGTTTCTCAGATATTACTGCCAGAAAGGGTATAGTTAAAGCTGCTTTAAAAAAAGAGAGCCTTCATAAAGAGCCAGTACTCAAACTGCTATTAAAAGCAGTGAGTGAAATGCAGCTTCTTCACCAATTACTGAAAGGAGTGTACACCTTAAAGCACTCTTTGAATTGTGTCATACCAGCCTCCCCATGCTCCCCCCATCCACCAGTGTGTGTGTGCGTGTGTGTGGTGGGCTCTCAGCCTTGTGCCAGGCCATTCATTGGTACATTAGTGATGGAGAAGGTGGGGGAAGAAGAGGGGGTTACAACGCTACACCAAGTTCACTTCTCGCTTGTTGTTTGCGACCCATTTACAGCTGAACGGCTCTGTGCAGAGCCAGCTCTAAATGACTCTCTCCACCTCTTCACCAAGCCACTTGTTTTTGTCATTTCTTTCTCTTTTTATGAGAAAAAAAAAAAAGAAAATGAGATCCAAAGGAAATAATTGATAAACGGAACGGTGTCCACCTTAAAGGCAAATGCATACATCCACCTGGTTAACATTCCTCCTCTTTCTTATTTTCCATCTCCCTATATCCATTTTGCTCGGCGCTGTTTAAACAATACTTCATCAAACGCAGCCCGAAGCGAACGAAAAGCACAGCAGAGTAAATAAAAAGTTTAAAGAAAAAATAAATAAATAAAAAAAGCCCAGACTGGAGGGTAAGTACTTTTATTCCTGTACTTTCATTGCCTGGGGGAATTATTATTCCATTGCTGGTTTCAGGAGGGAGGGGGAGCTGGGAGGGAGGGTGAAAGGACAGCCATGTTATTCGCAAAATGGATTGCTCCTCTCACTGCTTTTCACTCCTCTGGGTTCTCAAAAGTCCACTGATTACAACAAAGTGTGGCCATCTATTCCGTCTTATTGACAAAGGTCCTTAATTACTGCTGCACCAGTAATACCTGCTATTAAATTCTGCTAAACAGAGGCGGCAAATTAGCTGCGGATCCTGGTAACCTTTTGTGTGCAATTACAGGCAGCGGGATTGACGCTAAGGCTACAGCACTGACCTGAGTCATAGCAATGGGAAACCTTTGTTTATCACCTGTGGTGGGGGCCAAAATGTGAATTTAAAAGCTCTCCATCAGTGGAAGGCCTTCAGAAACCTGCGAAAGCAACAGGAAGGCAAAAAGCAAACTGCTCTATATTTATAACCGCCTTCTTCAATCGCTATTTAAACTCACAGCTCATTAACCTGGGTGGCTGCTCCAGCATGCCAGCCATGCAAAGTTTAAAATGGCAAAAATTCAGGTTGCCTGTTCGAGGTGTTCTGCATTTCATCAAGGCCTTTAACCTTCATTTAAGAGCCAGTTTGCTGCAATTGCTAACTATAAACAGGCTGCGATATTGAAAACTCAAACCCAATAATGCACAAAGGTTTTGCATTTCCACGGCGGGAGGCTGGTGGCTGGGAATCTCTGCTCTGCCTCCACTTCATTTCAGACTGACCATTCCTGTGCACCAGAGCTGTCTCCAGCCATGGCTCCATCCTGCTCAGCTCCACACGTTTATGTCCCATCCTGACTAATGTAGGCTGCAGCAGGATAGGCAGCAGGTCTACACTGCTTGTTAATGTGCTCATCAAAGTGGGGCTCCAGGTGCCTCGAAGAACCCATTGCATGCACATATCCAACCACTAGTGGTATCAGGGCAAAAAAACACAACTGAAAGCCAGTGCTGTAACTCTTTGTATTATATTGTCCCTGTTACAGAGGCTCAGTTTGTAAAACCAAGCTGCCTGGAAAGAGGATGTGCAAGAATCTCCCACAGCCTCCTGCCTCCCCCTTCCCTTCTTCCTCCTCCCCTTCTTCATTGGCTGGCTGTGGAACTGCCCTTGATTCCATGCTCTGAGCATGACACAGACAGTGCAGACATCCCAACAGCTACAATAGGTCTTTTTATTTTGCACTCTATCTCAGAGCATTGCTTTGCATCCCCACCATGCATCGGTGTTAGGAGCATTCTCCTCACCATCGTTCCACTTCTGCTGCATCCCCTCTGTGCCCCACACCACTCTGCTGAAGATCATGCATGCTGAAGGCTGTGCTGGGGCTTCACCTTCACTCTGCATTGAGCATGGAGCTGGCAGAAGCCCTTGTTTCACAGGCTTGTTCTCAGAGATGTGAAGAGCAACTCTTCTCTTCCCACTCTCCACACGTTTTCTGACTTCTAAAAGACTGCTGAAAATTTGCTACCCCCACCCATCAGCAGCAAACATTTCTGAAGCAATATCCGATCCTGATTCACGGGATTTCAGATAATCTATAAATCCTAGGGACTATTGAAGGATCTACCTGGTAGGCTTGGAGCAACCGGGTCTAGTGGAAGGTGTCCCTGCTCATGGCAGAGGGTTTAAACTGAATGAGCTTTAAGATCCCTTCCAACCCAAGCAATTCCAGGGTTCTATTTCCCATCCATGGGCTCTTCACACTTTCCTCTGAATCACTTCATCGAGCCCACAATCTTCATTTCACATTGGATATTTCCTTCCCAAAACACATCATTCTGAAGGGAATGAGACTGCAATGCATTTCACTGCAAACAAACAGGAGATACTTCAATTTGCAAAAGAATAATGCTACAACCAGTCCTAATTAGCCTTTGAGTATTTAAATATATACATATTAAGTTAATGGAATAGTACAGCTATGGTGTAAGACAATGTCATATTGCAGCATAGCATGCTAAATTCAACTACTGCTGCTAAGATATAAAATGCTGTGAAAATAATACACTTGTCCTTAATGATAGAACAAGGAAAACTGAGGCTACTCAGATTAACGACATGTATCCTTACATCCCCAACCTTTTCTTAGTTCAAGCTTTCCCATCGTGCTCCCAAGCACATCTGCATCACTTCAACTCCCTGTGCCACATTACCCATGGAGAGCAAGCTTCAACTCTTCAGGTAACTAAGTTAAAAATATATAACCAAGCCAAAGCTCACAAAACAATATTTTAACTTACATTATGAAACTTAAAACCTAAAGTTTTTGATTTAAAATTCATTGGGAATTTGTGTTGATGTCATATAAGCACATACAAGTATGACACTCTATCTGGCATTTGAAGGAAACTTCCAATCCAAACTATGATTCTGTGACCTCCTTAAATCCTCTTTCTCAGATTAAAAGCAACCCTAACACAAATATAAACTGAGATTCATAGAATCACAGGCTGGTTTGTGTTGGAAGGGACCTTAAAGCTCATCCAGTTCCAACCCCTGCCATGGGCAGGGGCACCTTCCACTAGAG
>JASSUY010041909.1:0-11474 GCA_032466535.1 Forpus xanthops
AGGACACCAGAACTGCACACAATACTCCAAGTGAGGTCTCATGAGAGCAGAATAGAGGGGCAGGATCACCTCCCTCAACCATGCTCCTTTTGATGCAGCCTACGATACAGTTGGCTTTCTGGGCTGCAAGTGCACACTGCTGTCTCATGTTCATTTTTTCATCGACCAACACCCCCCAAGTCCTTCTCCTCAGGGCTGCTCTGAAACTCTTCTCTGCCCCACCTGTAGCTGTGCCTGGGATTGCCAGTTGCTGAACTATACCCCGTCTGACATCTGCAAGGTCTTTTTTAGTTGTTGGTAAGATACAGATATAATTAGAAGAGAACCTGGTGCAAGATACTAGAAATTACAGCTAAATGTAATGGATTAATATTGAAAAGCTATTTAGCAATAAAAGAAAAATTTCTTTTCACTAAATGCCGAGATACAGAACATGCTTTAAAAAAAAGTCCTGAAACCATTAAACTCCATCGTTAAGGCAAAGCTACAAAGCAGTTTTTTCAGAAATAAAAGAGAAAGAACAGAGGGCACTGCTGCTGGCTAGGTATTTGTTAATTTTTCATGTGAATTTATTGCATATGTGATTGAATTAGTAGCACTGACAGGAATTCATGCACAGTAAAAGCTTCCTGATACTGACACAGCACTGCTCAAGCTGTACAGTCCTGACCATTAGCAATACTGCTGTTAAAGCCCTGAGCTTTTCTATCAAGCAGAGTCTGCAGAGCACACTGGAACTGGACTGAGCGAGGTGTCCGTAACAAAGACTAGGATGAGACCACTCCACTTTTTTAGATTAATGACCTCATTTGGACTCTGATGCCAGGCTCCAGGGAGGAAAGTCCAGTGCAAGCTAATACCATGCTACCAAAATACTGCAAGGTAAGTTCGGGGGGAAAATGTTAAGAGGATTTTGTGGTAAAGAGACTAAACACAAAAGGGGATCAGAAAGAGGTAACTTGCAGAAGGGACATTAAGGCACAGAAACCAGAATGATTTCACAATTTTGAGTGGAAAAGAGGACTGTTTTCAGACATAGGCTGAGCAGTGAATCTAGATCTATCACAGAGCAATAGGTTGCTTCTGAACAGGGAAGCTGTGATAGCAAATTAGGGGAATGCAGACGGCGTATCTCATAACTTAAGCATGCAAGTCTATTGCCAGACATTACTATCTAAAAGGAATATAGGTATCACTGCTGCTATGAAGTCCTTAGGGAGGCTCATAACCTTTTGGGAACCCTTTCCCACTTCTCTGCAACTTATTAACCTTTTGACCACATCAGTGCTTGGATCTGTATAAAGAAATCATTCACACAGACTGTAATAGTTGGGGAGTGGTAGAAACAAAACCGTGCAAAATGCTAAGGATCAAGATGTTGTGTGAGCTCTGTATGGATATCTCATGTCCAAGAACAGATACAGATCTTAAAAAAAACCAAAGTATAAACTGCATTATGAAAGTGCAGATGAGCAGCCACGGGGAAATATTTCATTGCTGTCTTATAAACTAAATTCACGTAGTGTCTGCTTTTGACTACTTAGAAGAACATAATACGAGATTTTGCTAAGGGTAATACTGCTGGATTTAATGGTGCTGCTAATGGAGTGAGATTTTTCTTGGAGCAAGGGTGCCATAAAGCAGCCCTCAGTCACCACTTCCTGTGGTCTGTTCTCTAGAGTAAACACATATTTCTCTCACTTGAAACTTCTGCTTATTACAAAAAAATCATTGCTTAATATTTTCCTTTTCACACCATTTATCCTCATAGAAGAATTATTTTTAAGTGAAACATCTTACATGTAGAAGAGTGAAAGAATTATAGTTCTCCTATTACCAGGTTGGTAAGGCTTCACTTAACATGTTCTTTTTCAATAGGTCTAGACAGTCTCTTCTAAGATTTCATTTGAATATAATTTGTAATTCATTTGAACAATCTTAGTTGCTTAGTGAAGTTACTTCAATATTTTCCTGTTTATTGAAAGTTGTTGCACTGCTGCAAGCAAGGTATTTAATTTGATGAATTTCCACATGGCTGATCCCAAAAGAGAACAACCTCTTCCTATATATGGCAAAAATGATCTTATAGTGTAAAAGTTTCCGTTGCCTTTGGAGGAACCAGAATTTTACCTCTAGTCTTGTGGGAGGGAACTGTAATCACCTTTTAGAAAACAACTGGGTCAAGAAACAGTATGGCTGTTTTGTAGAGTGACCTTAAAATCTATTCTCATGTTTACATCAGGAATGTGTATTCCTGTATATTACAGTAAGCAAAGTAAGTGCCTGCTCTAAGGTAGCTTAATCATACATCTATTTTAGAATTTTCTCAGAAAGTTCCTGGCAATAAGAGTTTTTACAGTCCAGTTAACAGAATAGGGAGTAACAGTCTGTAAGCCTGAAAACAATGCCCACTAACAGTAACCTGGACAATGCTACAGATAAGAAACTCCTCTCTTTCTTATACATGGAAAAGTTATTTAGTTGTATAAAAATGGAAGAACCATTTTTACCCACATAATGCAAGCAAAAGACAAAGGAGCTTGAATCTGTCAGTAAAAAAAATAGGTTAGCATATGTCTTCATTTGAGAAGAAGAAGAAGCAATATTTAAAGACACTAAACAGACTACAGCTGGAGACAGTCATCAAGAGAATGCTAGAAGCCAAGAAAAGATCAGAGGAAAGCTGAAAGAGGAAATTGCATTGTGCTGGTAAAGCAAGGTGTCTGAATAGCTCAGGTCAGAATAGCAAATATGTTGACTCTACTACTAGCCTCTTATGCAGTGGAAAGGAAAAATACTACATGCAATACCGCCCACGCCCAAAGCTTACCATTTATGATAACCAAGCCAATGCTACCAGCTCTCACAAAACTATTATTCTATGCTTTCTATTTACATTCACTGGATTTATTTCTGTCCTATTAACTCTATGAAGACACTAATTTCTTGTATTAATTCCCTTCTTCCTATCTATTAACGTAAATAGTAGCAATTTCTGTGTAACTAACACCAAAATGAAGTGCACTGATTTGGAAATGCATTAGAATCATAGAATCATAGAATAGTCAGGGTTGGAAAGGGCCTCAAGATCATCTAGTTCCAACCCCCCTGCCTGTGTAAGTAGAAAGAAATTGAGTGATCTTGCCTGCAAAATACATTACTACATGTTTGAACATTTACCTGAACTTGTCAGTTAGGGAATATTAAATTTTAATAAAATAGAAGCTTATACATTTTGGAGAATATGACATTCAAATTCTTTCACAAAAATTATTCAATATCATTAACTCAAACCAAAACACTTCTACCATATATATTTTTAATGCTGGGTTAGAATTCAAGGCATGTTTTCACTATCCCTTTATGACAATACAAAGGCAAAAAATCCCCCTAGGGATTCAGTAATTGAATCATTTTGTTTATGAAATAAAGCCTACTTGTTTTGTTTACAACAGTCTCAGCAGACCTCAGGTAATGTAATGATTCTGCACCTGGATGCTGCCAGCCTTACTTACCAAGCTCCTTCCCTTGACTTTCTAATATTTTGACCATATTTTTTTTTCTCCCGAGCACTTTAATTGTATTTATCCAGCAATAAAAGTTGATACTTAATAATTCACTGACAAGATTACGTGCCTGTACCTTTCCTTTGCAGCTGTATTTACTCAAAACAAAGCTATTCAAATAAATCTTAATCAAAATGCATCATGCTACCAACAGTATGTGTGTGCAAATCTACTCGAACCCCTTCAGCTGGGAACACTAGCAGTGAAGCCCCAGACTAGCAGGGCAGGTGACTAGCATGGCAAACCAAGTTCATTGAAAGCTTAAGTGTCACATTTAGCCAATTTAGAAGTTACCTGGGCTCCCCTAAGTATTCAGCAAAAGAGATGTTTTGTCTGTGCCTGTCAAATCATAGTTTGGAGTCACGTTTGGCAGTACAGCTCTTCCTAATCTAATGTTCTATTGAGCAAACAGTGTATGTTTAAGTCTTTGTCCTGCACTGTAACTGTTTGCAGCAGGGGACTGTAACTGTAGGTCACAGTGAGCAGTTTTGTGACAGCAGTGGCATGTAGAGAACAGTGCCAGATGTTATCTGGAAATTCCTGGGGAAAGACATCTTTCTTTCTTAAAGCTTACTGTATTAAAATTAGGGGTTAAATTACAGTTGAAACTTTGGGAATCAAATTACTGAAAGTTAAAATAATGAAAAGCTTTATCAATAACTACAGAGTGCTAAGAGTTTTGGTTAACTGAAACCTATCTCCCGAATACCATCCATCAGTATTATTTTAATAATATTTTGACAATCCAAACTATGGGGCTTTGAACTAGGGGGTTGGAACTAGATGATCTTTAAGGTTCCTATCCACCCAAACCATTCTATGACTCTGATACTGAAGAGTTTTCACAGAAGCTGAACGTGATACACTAACAACACAAACACCATTTGAGGTACTTGCAATTCCCCCATATGTCAGACTTGTGGCATTTTGCTACTCTACTCCATGTAACTCAATTAAACCTAACTTCATATGAGTGCATACAAGTTAACAAGCTGCAGCTGTACTTTTGAAAAAGGAGATCATTTTACTGAGTAATGGTTGATACACATTCTTCTAATTACTTTTACTCCTCTCTCACTCTATTACCTCCCACAAAAAAATAGCATTTAAAGTGCTTTCTACATGAAGAGCAACTATGAGATAAAGTATTTGTAAGTCTTAGGCACTGAATTAACATCAAACAGTGACAATATAGTGGAAAGCAACAACAAACTGCTCCAAGAAAATAGCTTGAATGCCCTACCCTGAGACAGAATCTTCTATCCTTTGGCTTTAAATTGTGGATCCTAAGCACTAAATATATATATATATATATATATATATATATATATACACAATGGGCAGATGCCAAAAGTAAGACAGCCATTTTTAAACCCATGTAAACACTCAACAGTAAACTTCTTTTGCCAATACGCTGCTGTGGGAACTTTCTGGTAATCTGCATATCTGAGTCCATGACAATGAGTTGACAATGCCACAACTACTGCAGTTCATGCTGCAGAGGCTGCAACATTCTATAACTTCTTAAAGTAAAGCTCTGTATTTTTTATTAGTACAGCAACGTGAAGTTCAAGCATCTTGAACCACTTCTTGCTTTATATAAAACATTAAATTCACTGAAAAGCTTTCATTTTAAATACAACTGGCATTTATGGCCCAATTACTGCAGAAGATAATGGGACGCTTGTGGGAAATAAAGCTAGTTGTGTAAGATTTATGAGGGACATTTTCCAAAGAGTATACTTTTGATCATATCCAGCTCTATAGCCATATTTACTGGAAAAAGGTGATTGTAACTATGTTACTACTAATTTCAGATGGTAGATTTAAGAATGAACCACACAAATCAATCAAAATATGATTCTACATGGGGTTTAGATCATTTGCGTATACAAGAAATAAAAGAATGGAACTTTGCTAAATAGGCAACCTGTATAACTGGTACTTAAAGTGGAGAAATACAGGATTAGACAGAATCATTTGGAAGGTCACAGAAAGAGACTGCAAAAAAAATTGCATTCTGATTTCCTACCAGACTTATAATGAAAAAAAATACTTTGCTATATTGTGAAAGTTGGTAGAATTTTGACCTTTATATAAGAGCACTCTTGTCCCAGAAATTCAATAGCTGTGTCTTCATTAAAATAAATTATAAATATGTTTTGACAAAACAAGATTTTCTTTATATATGTGTTTGTATCTACATAACCAGAAAAATAAAATTAAAGGATACATATTACATTAATGCAAAGTTGCCATCAAACACCAGCATAAAATCTCCAAAAGAATTACGGAAAGTCTTGCTCTGTGTATACAGACTTTAATATTTCCTTATTAACCCCTCTGTCTTGAATATGAACCTTAGTACCATGCTGGAAATGAACCCATACAGACCTCAGAGTCAGCAAATAAACAATAAACATTTCACACCAGTATTTTTTGGTATGTTTTCAGCCCTGAACATACCAGAAATCTTTTACTAGGATTCCATGGTATTTGAAAAGTGACAGCACTCTGGAAGATATTACTGGACATGGTTTACTACTGTGCCTATAAATACAGTCCTCTATTTTCTGAGGTTCTCTGTGCCTCCTTTTCCCTCTTTATAAAAATTCTTCAAGGACAGTACCAATCTACCTTACAGAGTGGTGAAATTCACTGACACGTATCAAGTTCTAGATCCTTGGATTAAATAAAACTGAAACAGGGAAATGGTACTGTAATAAGCCTTAGCAAACAAGGTGTTCTAAACTAAGGTAGAAATCACACTAGCTTCCCAGAAAGCATGCAGAGGGAAAAGGAGCTATCCTCTTCTATGCAAAAAACAGATATCTTTTTTTCATACATTTGTAATTAAAGTTAAAATGAGACTCCACATAGCTGCAAATTAAATTTCTATCCCCTTTTCCCATTTTCATCAGTTTTAAGTCGTTGTTTACAGTGCATTTCTGGCCTATCATGAAGCCTTTCATTTGAGAATTAGCTTTCTCAACTCCATTCCTTGTCTTCCAAACCTACACAAAATGCAGAATTTACCTGACTAATTCACTGTTCTCACCACATCTTTTTCTTTGTAGGAGTCTTTCTACCATGCATGATACATTTAACTGCTCCTCTTAATGGATACATATGAAAGTATAATCAAGGCAAATCCCTAAATTACCTGGTCAGTGTAAAAATCACACTCAGAAAACCTTTCACACCTGCCGCCACACATTTGTCCATCACCATCCCATTGTAAATATATGCTCTCTTTAGTACTGCATTGAAATACCATGGCATTTTAATGTACAGTGAAGTTTCAGGCTGCTTCATGCCAGGTTTTCATTTTATGTAATCTGGATCTTGAAATACCAGGAACTGTTGATTATTATAAAATAGCAGTATATTTTTGAGGCTTAAGACAGGAAATTAAAAATTATTCTGTACATCCATAGCCTAAGCCCAAGAAGAACATGTACACTTTCATTAAAACACCCAGGGTTTTGTAAGAAAACAGCTCAACCTGTTAAGAAACAGCCCACAGCAGCACTTCCTGCAGTATGACCTAGCTACTTCATCTTACTGAGCTTCAGTGTGTTTTGTTGGCTGGCAGAAATGAGCAAAGAGATATTGAGAGAGAAGCAAAATGAAAGTTGGGATGAAACATTAGCTTGAGAAAGCTACAAAGGGAATCTCTTTACCTAGCTCCCTATTTCTCCCAGACTTGCAGGCACACACCAGTGAATTGCAAAAGTTTGCTTATTTTCCTCACATACATGCACAAAAAAATGAACTTGCATCTCAGTCATATGCAGGCAAAGAAGTACAAGTAAAACAGTGATCAGAGTTCTGCCTTAAAAATACTCATTGCAGTAGTGGGTAAATAGCAGAAGTGGGAGCCCAGCTCTGATTAGAGGCTTGTATGCAATCACATTGAGGTTGCAGCAGCAAGTGTTGTACCTACTGTCTTTCTTACATGCATGGCTTTATCAATAGAGTATCTTTAGCAATTATGACTTATTTCTAAATATAACTGGAAATTGTGGCAATAGTTTCATCTCCATCTTGTAAACAGCAAAATGTAAAGAAAGAAGTCACTTTTCAATTGTCCGTCGCAAACCAGAAGTTAAAGCAAACTTTGTATGCCTAAAGTTTAGTACCTAAATTAGGCCCCCACATGCCTCTGAAATCTCCAAGCTCCCTGGGAGAGCAAATGCAGGCTATAACCTTCAGTGAATTGGTTAAGATAAGAGCCTAATACTGGTCTGTATGAAGAGCCATTCACTGACTCCCACACAATCCCGCTTGATAATGGCACCTTTTTACTTCATTTTGTTCCTCCCTCTTCCAAGAGTCAGTGCCTGAAGGAAGCACGGCATTTTGCAATTCCAGGAAGCCCATGACATGTCTGAGATGGATTTACAGAAAACTTCTGCAGCTCCCCAAGAAGCAGCAACAATTTGTTTGACAAAAATTCGTGCATTTAGAGCACAACTGGAACACAAACCAATTTGCAGACAGCAATTTTAAACAAATGGAAAAGTTACATTTTCCATTGCCAATCTTAACATTGTACTAGAAATCTTAATGACAGACATTGCCTGTCATCTGTTTTAAAATTCGTTCATGCACACAAAAAGGAGTCATGGAAAATCACAGAATGGTTTGGGTTGGAAAGGACCTTAAGATCCTTTAGTTCCAATCCCCTTCCCATGGGCAGGGACACCTCGCACTAAACCATGTCACCCAAGGCTATGTGCAACCCAGCCTTGACCACTGCCTGGGATGGAGCATTTAACACTTCTTTAGGCAGCCTGTTCCAGTGCCTCACAATCCTCACAATAAAGATCTTCCTTATATCTAACTTGAACTTCCCCTGTTTAAGTTTAAACCCATTACCCCTTGTCCTGTCACTACAGTCACTAATGAACAGTCCCTTTCCCAGCATCCCTGTTAGGCCCCCTTCAGATACTGGAAGTCTGCTATGAGGTCACCACGCAGCCTTCGCTTCTCCAGGCTGAACAGCCCCAACTTTCTTAGCCTGTCTTCGTATGGGAGGTGTAGTATAACATACAGCTTTTCTCCACCTTTCATATCTAGGAAACAGTAATATTACAGTAGCCTCAAAAAACTTTCAAATTTCATTTTTCAAAATATAGCTTCTTTTTAAAATAATCACTTACATGTTTCTAACAGCGTACAGCCAGCTATCCTGAGGAAAAAAGTCTGAGAAATGAAGCTAAATGCAGTTACCCTACAGGTTATGTTTATGCTAGAAAAAGGTCAGCGAAAACTCCGGGGCACTGGACTGCAATCATCTCTACTGTTAATCTGCCATTGGGGTCCCTGTCATGCTTTTGGCCCACATTAACTTGCAATTTTCCAAACAATTCCCAGGCATTATTCAGGAAGTGGCAGAGGACATGAACCACTTCCAGTGGCAGTTTGGTTGCAGACTACCTTCACAGGCGTAACAGCTTGGTAGTATGGATGTCAGTTCTTCTATGCCAGCTAGGTTCAATGAGGAATGGCGTTAGATGCATTTAACTTCTTAGGACAGATGTAACCAAAGTAAGGAACCCTCAATTTCTTCCACTTCAGTGTAAGTACAAACAACACATACTCCTTGAAAGGAGTCATTTTTGGCTCCAAATACCGACACCTCTCCTACTTCAAACATGTTCTCAGCAGAAACGCAGGCTTCCCATGCTGGTTTTTGTATGGACTGATTCCAACAATATGGCACACATAGCTTTTAACTGTGAGAGACCACTATGATTACCTAGTCTGATTTCCAGTAATACAGACCAAATATGACTGGTTCCTCAGCCAGGTCAAAGAGACTGTATTTGTAATACATCTGTGAGAAAACCAAGCAATCTTGAGAGAAAGAGGAGATAAAGCTACTGCATTCCTCTGTGCATGCACAATTAACCAGTATGCAGCAGCACACTTCAAACACACACATTTGAAGTATTTTCAGCATTGTTACTTGCCTTGCCTAATCAGTATTAACTAATTGTATAACCCAGCACTAACTACATGGTCATAATGACTTAGGAAGAAACTTTTGATTGCCAAGAGGTAGAGAAGGTATTTAGCTTTTAAATCTCCAAGTTGAAAATGCATTAATAGAACTCATAGCATGTCCGCTATGCAAAACTATGCAGAATTATCTGAAAATGAACAGTCAGCAAAGGGCAGGTAGACTGTGCTGATGTCTCCAGGTGATACGCACTTTTTGCTGTCTTAGCCATTCTCAGCACTTTTGTCAAAAAAATAGATTATGCTTTCTGAAAAAAAAGTCACAGGCAATCTAATGCTTGTTGCAGATCTGCAGGTAAGAATTTGTTAATTAACCTTTCCTTCAAACCAGGATACAGTAAAGGTTTATTCCCTACGTAATTCTCGTATGGAAAGCACTGATATTAAGTGAACACTGGAGATTTAAGCCAATGAACATTTTCAAAAACTCTATCTGTAACAGACTATGTTTATAAATGACTCTGAGTTTCCAAATATCTGCATAAATTATACCAGTTAGCTAAAGACACATTCTTATTAGTTTGCTAAGCTTATTCTTTCTGTGCCCCAGTCCTGTTATGTACAAATGTTTTGAGATTGCTTCCTTGCAAGACTGAATCTCATTCTCAATTAATAAATAATCCTCCCATCAACCTAGTCTTCTTCTAAAAACATACAGGCAATAAAACAAACGGTTGTACAAGGCGTCCAATCTAATTTAACATCACCACTCTCAAAGCTATTCCTGCCAAACCCTAACTCTCTTCCCTGCTGATGGAAGTGTTTGAGTTCTTCCAGGGCTAGCAGCATGAAATAATATAACTACTCTAGCATAGAGCATGACATCAGACCTGCCATTGCATGCCAGAAAATCTATCACACTGAAACTGTTCCCTCAAACAGTCATTTATTAGAGATCGAGCTACTTATTTAATATTTATGCAAACTCTTCATGATATTCTACTAGACCATGTATAAGAGACAGCCTGTGTGAAGACAACTTTCATCCTAAGAGGCTAAAAAATGTCCTAAATGCAAAAAGGAACACTTGTACCTACCTTGGTCATAAGACCTACTTGAAAATACAGCTGCTTTTGAGAGTCTCACAAGTGATATTTCTGAAGGCCTGCAAGAAACAAAGCCTTGGGTGGCATGGTTTAGCGAGAGGTGCCCCTGCCCATGGGAAGAGGTTTGGAACTAGATGATGTTAAGGCCCTTTCCAAACCTAACTATTCTATGATTCTGTGATTAAGAATCAGTTATATGCTTCAGGTCCTGAGGAGTGACAGTCCAACACTAGCACACAAGCAGTTGTGTAGTACTAGAACTAGAGCAATCTTAGCACACCAAAAAGGAATCGGTGTGGTTTATTAAGGGAGCAGTGCTGTGCAGCAGCAGTATGGGCATAGTGTTTGAAACCGGTGCATGCTACAAGCTAAGCTCAGGATTTTCCTTTCATCAAATGTAGACCAGGTCAGATGCACTGTTTTGAAGAGAACAAGAAAAAACCTTTCCCTTTGTGTTCTCCCAATTCCCTGAAGGAAAGTTATCTAGATATATCCAAACATAATCACCTCACTGTGGTTTCTCAATTGCAGTTTCCTCTTCAGAACAATTCACCAGCCGATTTCTAAATTGGAAGCCCAGTACAAACCCAATTGCCTTTCAAATTGGTCTCCTTGGCACAGCAATAAAAAAAAAAAAAATCACAGATGCAGTGTCACTAATAAGAGAATCATAGAACAGTTAGGGTTGGAAAGGACTTTAAGATCCTCTAGTTCCAATCCCCTTCCCATGGGCAGGGACACCTCCCGCTAAACCATGTCACCCAAGGCTATGTCCAACCCGGCCTTGAATACCACCAGCGATGGAGCATTCACAACTTCCCTGGGCAACCCATTC
>JASSUY010041910.1:0-36003 GCA_032466535.1 Forpus xanthops
CCTTGGGCAGCCTAAACATTCTAAGCCATAACTATAAACACTGGTGTTATCAGCACTGTTCCCAAGCCGAAAATCCACAACACAGTGCTACACCAGCTACCACTTAAAAAGGAAAGACGACTGCTGCTGCTGAACCCATGACAGTGGTAGATACAATGGAGCAAAGAGGACACTTCTGTCACAGGTTCAGCAGCAGCAGTCGTTTTTCCCCTTTAAGTAGTAGCTTTGTGACTAATGGAGATACCACTCTCTCTAGTCTAAGCAAGGCTACATTTTAATGTATTATAGAACTACCTTTTAAAATAAGTTCTTTTTTGATCAAATTTAGTTTTGCAGGAGTGTTTTGGATATTGTAGCATTGTATAATGCAGTATTGCAGAGCAGAACCTCTACGGGTGTGGCAGAATCATAGAACAGTTAGGGTTGGAAAGGACCTTAAGGTCATCTAGTTCCAACCCCTCTGCCGTAGGCAGGGACCCGTCCCTCTAAACCATGCCACCCAGGGCTCTGTCCAACCTGGCCTTGAACATCGCCAGCGATGGAGCATTCACAACTTCTCTGGGCAGCCTATTCCAGTGCCTCACAACCCTTAGACTTGAACATAAACAGCTGTGAAGAATGACAATATTTGTTTTCAGGGCTGCTTAACTGCATAGCTTCTTTGGTTGTGCTTCAGAAATAACTACAGGTTGGGATGAAATGATACTGAACAGCATTTAGAAGATGCCCAATTTTCTGAAGCAGCGTTTTTGTTCCTTAGAGGTTGTGTTAGCTGATCTAATATAACAAAATAATATTGGAGTATGACAGATGTACAGCAGATTTTTCTTAACCCTGCTCAAGCAAAATAACCACTTTTCTGTAGAACCCCTTTGTGTAATATTTTGCTTAATTTATTAGGAGAAGAAATTCCATTTGCAACTGCAATCAATAGGGTACTTTTAAACAATCAGTGTTAGCTTACCAGTGATGACTGTTCCCAGTACATTTTAAAGAACTTCAGAAGTACCTACTTATGATTCATCTTCTAATATTCCATCTTTACAAAACATGCTTTCATTTATTCTTTATGTTGCAGAATCCCTAAGACTTATTCAGTAGCACTTAACTTTAATAGTTATTCTTCCTCTGAGTCTGTAAGAATTATAGAACTTAGCTCTTAAGCCCTTTTTCTTTTGAGCATGGAGAGAAGTGAGCATTCAAGAAAATAAATAAGTCATACAGCACAAAAAAATAAAAAGCCCTCAAGAGAAATAAAATTCTCTGTGAGCTTTATTGTTCACGAAACGTAGTTACTACATATTTGTGTTCCTTACTTGATAGACTGTTTAAGTGAATTTCACTGAATACTCTGCATAGAATAATCATACTGTCTTGCATGAAACACGTGGGCATTTTTTGTGTTATATTGGACTACTGAATTCAACTGATGTGATTAAATGTCACCAAAGTTGAATTATAGAGTTTGAATCTCAGCCTATTTTTTGAAAAAGTTTATGGTGCAACTTAACAACTGTTTCACTTTGAAGTTGGGTTTGAACCAGATGACCTTGAGAGAGGTCTCCTCCAACATAAATTGTTCTATTGTCTGAGAAGTATGCCTCTTTATTCATTCTTGTGGTATTAAAAGACATAGGAAAATTTTAAAGTTATTAGTCATGCAAATGTCTTGAATATAAAGGGGTTTTTTTTCCATCAGAAGCCATTTAAAAGTTCTGTTCATTACTTTTTAGTAGTATTTTCATATGCATATACAAAATTAGTAACTCCTTAATTAACATAAAAAGACATTTTGTCTTGCATTCCTCAAGTTTTAATGAGGCACCAGACATTTCACAGAAATGTGTGAGAAATTTTTTTAGGGCACCCATTCTACAGTACCAAAGTCTTCTGTGCTTCTGTTTCATATCAGCAGCACTTCGGTATTTCTTTGCACCTTTTTGTCAGGGAAATCTGAGGCTTAAAAAGCTTTATTATATTTTTCCAATTGGTTTTTTAGGTTGTATCTTGGGTTCAGCAGCAGGAGTCATTTTTCTCCTCCCTAGTAGCTGGTGCAGTGCTGTGGTTTTGACTTTTGGCGGATAACCGATAACGTCAATGTTTTCAGTTATGGCTTAGAATGTTTAGGCTGGCCAAGGACTTTCTGAGTCTCATACTCTGCCAGGGAGGAGGGGAAGCCTGGAGGAAGCTAGGAGAAAGCAGAGACAGGACACCTGACCCAAACTGGCCAAAGAGGTATTTCATACCACAGCACGGCAAGCCCAGGATGTAGAAAGGGAGGGTAGAGACCCAGAAGGGTGGAGGTGTAGTGCTTGGTCGGGGTGGGTATATGTGGTGAACAATTGTACTCTTTTCCCTTGTATTTCTCTTGTCATTATTATTATTGGTGGTAGCAGTAGTGATTTGTGTTATACTTTAATTACTAAACTGTTCTTATCTCAACCTGTGTGAGTTGCATTCTTTTGATTCTCCTCCCCAACCCTCCAGGAGTGGGGGGAAGAAACAGGGGGAAGTGAGTGAGAGAGAAAACTGCGTAGCTGAAAGGCTTAAACCATGACAGGGTGGTACTCTGAAGTATGCATTCTTTGGACTTTTTTATTACTGTAATTTCATTTGTTTTGGAACTAAAAAACTATCTTTACATGTCTCACTAAAATTCCCCTGGAAAGTTAATTTCTGGCAAATAATCTAATCTTAAATTTTATATTGTGATGTTGAAGCAGGATCTGTTTACCTTTAGGCAAGCTGAGCAGTTCTGTGAGATCCACTACAAGGTTTCACTACACAATTCACTTACATAGCTTCAGAAGTTCACAAGTATGATAATACAATTTACTGACTCTGGCCCATGCTTTGGCCAAGAGATTTCATACTGTGATAGTCCCAAATTTTAGCTTATTTTTTTCTTTCCTAGCAGTAATAAGCATCTCAATTAATAAAGATGTAAAAATACTTTGCATTGATGAAATTAAGTTTACCATAAATTTAGTAGCCTACCTTGACACATTCAAATTGGAAAAACAAAAAAGAAGGCACTGTCGAAAATTCAATTTAGCATTACAGAGATTACTGCAGTATAACAGCCCTTTATCTGTAGTAGTGTATAAAAGCATTTCTAACAGTGCATCAATTTTCACGGCCATTTAGTAGATTAGAAAGCAATTGTAAACAGAGTAAAACCCACATTAACTCCTGTCAACAGCCTGCCTTTTTCACAGTTATGGATTTGTTTGAAATAACAGTGAAGTCTAAAGCGATTGCATCAACATCACAGATTGTATTATAAATATGAATGAACCTATTGTAATGGACTGCATAGTAATGTATGGCAAGCATTTGTCCTCCCCATCAAAGTAACAGCTTTTGTAAAGGAAGAATAGCTGTGACATAAGGAAACATGTCACTCTACAAGAAATTATTCCTCCTATTGTGAAACAGTAGTCGCATTAAGTGACAGATTTTTAAACTGCCCTCCATTTCGTACTCTAGTAATGCACTATTAATAAGTGTCTGGTATTTCTTTTAACTGAAATTAACTGAAAGCTATATATAAAAATAAGCCAAATATTTTTAAATGAGCATCTATTTAAGCATTACTGTTGTTTCAAGGGGAAAGAAAGCAAGCAGTTATGCATTATTGTGTTTACTTCGGAAAATTACTGTGCTTAAAAGCAATAAATGCCATAAAAATGAAAAACTGCTATTTTTTTTTTTTTTTTTTTTTTTTTTTTTTTGCCAAATAGTATGTCATGAGGTAGCACAGTGATGATTACAATGAACTGATTTATGGCCAGTGATCAAAGTTGATTTTCAAATAATTGAGGATTCTTCTTGTACAGTATCAGTATCACCCAGAGTGGAGTGTTTTGCATTTTCTTTCCCTGGAGATTATTTACCACAAGAAGTTGTCTAATATCTTTAACCAGCACTGGACAGTAGATGTTTCCCAATGCCTGTTTCTAAAAGGTGTACTAGTGCATATCTTTTTAATTGCTTCTGTCTATTCTGTATTCTTTATAGCCTTAAATGAGGACATTTCCTCTTTTACTACTCAGTTGCTTTCGTTAGAAAGCTGGCTACCAATGAATTGCGATACAGCTACCACAGTCTAATTTGCAATAGTGTGCATGCTTTTCTAAACCAGTGTTTCTCTGTAGTAAAAGGGACAGTACTGTATATTTGAGTTCAGAATTGTCAAACACAAATTATTAAACATTGGTAGTCCACATTTTCAAATGAAGACAAACTTAGTGTTCATGGAGGTATAACATGTTAGTAAAGTATTTACAAAGATAAAAATATTTTCCTCAAATTGTGAGGATAAAATATGGCAATATTTCTTTTCAATCAGTTGTTGCATTTCATTGTTATTTTCTGAAATACCATGGCTATTACTCAAACATTTCATGTGAAGACCTTACTAAAAAGGACTTTAAATTTTGTCTGCTAAACCTAATGGGTTTCTTCACATAATTCGTATATTTTCTTTGATAACCCATGTATAAGTGTAGCTTTTTAAGCCCACATATTTACACTGAAACAATAATAGTTCCATGAATGGTGATTTCACATTAGTGAATATTCAATACACCCTGTAGTAGCTAATTCTTAGTATTATATTCATATTTTAATAAATATGGTGAGAAAATGTAATTAGTAAAATACTTAACTGATGCTATGTCTAAATGTATATTACTTCAACCCAATTTAAAAAAAAAGGGCAGTTAATGGATATAAGGAGAAACAGTATGAAGCATCAGTCAAAATATATGCAACGTCAGAGATTTTTTTCATCATCATCTCATTTCCTTATCTCTAAACTTTCTGTACTGTTTTTATGAAATAAACACCCAAAAAAAAATGCAGATGATGGTGTGCTTTCTTAAACTGGACCCAGCATCCTACTGTATTGCAAGTTCCTATTGTTCAATGCTCCTATTTAGTGGATTTCATGTCTTCAAGTCAAATAAGTCTGCACAAAATTTAAGTGCAGTTCTAAGGTCTAGATTTATACAACCATAAATTTGGGTATCTGGCCCTTCCATCTCCTTCCTTTCCCTCTATGCTATCAGGTGCCGCTGAAAATAGCTGAAAATGATTTTCTGAAATGGTCTCATCCATCATAAGTGTTTAATTCTTTCTAAGATGCCTTATCTGTTGCAGACTCATATATAGTCAGCATTTTATATAAACACAGAAATAACTATCTCACAATAATTTTGTTACCATTAGATGTCTTAGAAAACTTGTCTTTTTAAAGAAGTCTTAAACACTGTTTAAAACAAAGTGAAAAACTGCAAATGCAAATAGTTAGTTGAAACTAAAATTGGCAAAGTTCCCAAGGTTAGAAGGCAAGCTGTCCTCTCATGACTTTTAGAATTAAAGTTGAAACTAATCTGTCCTTACAGAACTAACACAAAAAGTACAGCCTCCTCCTAATGACCTTCACTTTTAAAGTAGTCAAGAATTGCTTTCTGAGTAGCAGAAATGTCTTCCTAGGGCAGGTGAGGACTCCAAGATTTACCATTCTTTCCAGAGGCAGTCATGGAATCATAGAAGACCAGGTTGGAAGGGACCCTAAAGATCATCTGGTCCAACCTTTCAGTCATGTCAGTGCATCCTCTACAGCTAGCCAGCCATCATCCACAAGACTTCTCTCAACAGTATCTATCTGTCACATACTCCATTTAGCTATTTCGGCCCACTTCTCAATCTGACTTGCATCACTTCTGTTTGAAAAAACTTTTTTTAGAGTATCAGTCAGAAGTTGCTGTTCACAGCTGGCAGTTCTCCAGTAAGTTTAGACACATGTAAGGCAGGTAGGTAAAGTCCATGGTCTGATGTTGGTATATTCCACTTAATTACAAGAGATCTGATTTGCTATCTGTTTAAAACTAATCTAAGCTAGGCTCTCTCTTGAATCGAAAGAAAGTAATACATGTCTAAAGTATGTGCTTTTAATTGTGCTCTGAAGATTACTTTTTTTTCCTTGACTAGTCCCTTGACAGTGCAATCTCTTTGCCATTATTGTCCTGCAGTCAGGCATAATCAAAGATTAATAGAATAGCCTGGAAAAGACCTTTAAGATCATCAAGTCCAACCATTACTGTGAAGTCTACCACTAAGTCACTAAGGGCCTAATCTACCTGGTGTTTAACTACTTCCAGGGATGGTGATTCCATCACTTTCCTAGGCTGCCTGTTCTAATGCCTGACAACCCTCTCAGTGAAGAAATTTTTCCTAATATCCAGTCTAAACCTTGCCTGGTGCACTCTGAGGCAGTTACCTCTTGTCCTATCACTTGTTACTTGGGACAAGGGACCACCATTTCCTCCACCATTTTCTACCGCCATTTCCTACCACATCACTCCATTTCAGACAGTTGTAGAGAGCCATAAGGTCTCCCTGAGCATCACGGCATCAATGATTCTGTATTGTGGCTACCATACTCTAGAAAAATTTCATTTCAGTGAAATATAGCACTAGTGCATGCATAGGACCTGTAGACAACATCCACACTTTCTGTTGCACGCAAATTTGTCTCCTAAATTTGTAATGCATTTCAGCTACTTCCCTATGTATCAGTCATTCTTATATACATGAAAGAATATAAAGCTGTGCATAATCTGATGTGGAAAACATCATTTCTATTTTAATTCTGATGGGCATAAGTTGTTTGGATTTTTTTCTGAATGAAAGATGAAATATAGTGTTACAGTCTATTAAACATAATAAAAAGAGTTATCAAAGTAGTCTTTTCAAAAGGTTGAATCCTAAGTAACTGCTTGTGTTTATTTCATAACATTTTTTTTAATATTATTGCCTTTCCTATGTTGAAATGTTAATGCTTTTCTTTACTAATTATTTCACTTTATTTTTTATGGAATATTTCAAATTTAACATCATATTTAGTATGTTTATAAGCAAGAGGCAAATAATTTTAATATATACATAAAGTATGATGATCAGATCCAATAAAAATATTTTTTTTACTGCTTATTTTGAATGGCAATGAGACTATATGAATTTAAGTAGTGTTAAATAGCAGGTGCTGTTAGAGTTTTTAGCACTGCATACTATTTTTCTACTTTTTTTTTAATCTTGCCACATACTCTATATAAACGCTGTTATGGGATGTTTTCTTTTTATGAGGGAGTTCATGAAATATTTTCATGAGATTCAATTCTTTTTGCCTTTATGTTTTTTATCTACAAAGCTAGCTATCTTAGCAAAAATTCAAACACACAAGACGGAGTAATATCTAAAAATCAAAGAGTTGCCTTGCCATACAAAGCATCACATTTATATCTTCATCCCTAAAGGCTAAACTTAAACACTTAGTGCTCTGTGGGTGTGAGATTCTGAAGTTTAATGTACACTACTGGAGTTTGCAAGTTTTGCATGGCCAGGACTAAGTGTATGCCAACTTCAGTATATAACAGTGGTGATTTTCATGTGAAGGGTAGGGTTGCACATACCAATACAGAAGTTGGAATCATTTATGTTATAGGCTGATTTTTAAATGTAGAATGTTTCAAGCTTGTCGGAATCTTGCAAAGCTACACAAAAGTATGGGTATCACAAATCTACAAGAGATAGATACAACCCCGAATAACTGTAAGATCTATTTAAGAAAAAGTTTAGTGAACATGGAAGATTTTTAAAAAGGAAAAATTATGACAGCTAATGGCTGAACAACGTACTTAATAATGATAACTTTCACACCTACAGTTCTTGTCAGTATATTATATACAAAAGAGAGTTCTCCTGTTTATATCTCATCTGTTCACTGTAGCAACCAGAATATAAATTCAATTCTATTTTTATATTTTTTAAGCAGCCAGAAAAAGCTTTGTGAAATTCTATAGTTTGTGTTAAGTAGGTGATAAGTACCCGTAATGTTCTATCAGGCCTTTAATTTGCAAAATGTTCACCCTTTCTTCCCTCCTAGAGAATGTATGATCTCTACAATCTGCTGTCCCTGTCCAAAGTAGGAAGTCCACCTTTTATGCACTTTGTCATAGTGAAAAGTGAGAAGCTTCCCGATACAGAAGTTTAGATGTGTACAAATTCACATCTGAATTAATTACCTGTAAACAATCTTTACCTGTTTAAAGTATCTACATTAGAGTGAAATGAAGCACAGTTTAGAAGTGCTTGCTACTTCTCATTTACTCTGAAGGGAGCCTAAGGCAGCCAGAACAAATTCATTTCATCCAGTGAATCTCATGGCCTTTGGTCAGGCACAGGGGCACACAAAACTAAGCATGCCCAATTTTATACAACGCTAAAGAAAAGAGCTAGTTTTCTTTCTGTACTTGTGTTATGTATCTGTTTGTTGTCAACAAATTATATGTATTTCATCATTGTAGTTTGTTTCCTGTTTTGAAATGTAACTGAGAATACTTTAGAGTATTCATTGAGATAAAAAAAAAAGTTTATTAATATAAAGGTAAATGCACTTATACAAATGCAATCAAACTTTAAGTTGTATTCTCTTAGATAACAAAAGAGTTAAATTTATACATCTACTTCAGCTTATTGAGACTGCCCTAATTTTAAGCTTAATTTATGGAAAAAAAAAATGTGGTTAGTAATCTCAGAAAAAGCAAACATTTTTAAGAGAAGTTGTCAGATATATTTTCAATTGCAATAGCTAAATCCTTAGTGGTAGAGGATATTCTACCTTATCCACTCCCTTCCCCATAGTTTTCCTCCATTAAGTTGTTTCTGGAGTAAAAACATATAAATATATGGCTTAGTATTTGTGCTTCAAAATTTTTACAAATGTCTTTGGAGTCTTCTGAATTGTTACTCTTAATACTGCTGGCTAATGTTGAGAATCTAGATTTGCATTATTATTTTATTATACAAAACTGAAAATTATGTTTTTTGTATAGGATGCTACTTTGAAATTAATACTGATGTGCTTGAAATCTGTATTTTAATAAATTTTATGTAGACCACAGCAAGCTGCTGAGTATTGGGAGATTTTTCTGTAGCACTTGTTTTCCTTCGTTTCATTCAAAGCTATTTGGGTATGGCATTAGTCTTTTGAAATGAGCACTAATGAAGATGCTAGAAAAGATTTGAGAATATAACTAGCATATTTAGTTTGAGTGAGTAACTTAATTGATGAGCTAGCAATGTGTTTACAGAACATATTCATTCTAAAAGGAAGTGCCATTATGATAATTATTATATGGATTGTGTTTCTAATGTAACCCTTTCAAAATATGTTCAAGGTTGTAACACTATATTTTAAAAAAGAAACACAGTTGTGGTGGGTTGACCCTGGCCATCAGCCAAACATCCATCTGTCCTAGCTGTTTTTAGCATCTCTTTAGAGTATGGTGGGAGAAAAACAATTTACTTCTTGAGAATTGTGCAATGATTGTGCCTATGTATGAAATGAGAGTAACCTATGGACATCCTGGTCTGTATGAATTTATGCGGAAGCGTTCCAAAAAGTCTTTTCAGGTGCTCTCAGTGGTCTTAAATTTTTGAAGAGTATCCACAGTATCCATAGTCAATGAATTATATATGTTTCATAGTTGTACTTTGTGTTTCCTGTGTTGAAATTTAACTGAGAATATTTTAGAGTATTAATTTTTGGTAATTTAAAGGGAAATGCACCTATATAAATGCAATAAAACGTTTGTTTAAGATGCATACCCTTAGGTAACAAGAGTTAAATTTATGCATCCACTTCAGCTTCCAGTATCTTCAGTTATGTAAAGAATAATTGGAGGGAGGGGAAGTGAGGAGATATCAGAATTTTTTAGTCTGACCACTCAAGTGTTTTTCATCACAGACTAACTTGGTTCTGAAGTAGGTTGCTTTATGGTTTTTTTTTTTTGGTCTACGCTAAGTAGACATCTACAGACATCTATAATGAGTATAGTTGCAAAGTAGCAACCTCGCACACAATTTTGAAAGTACTACATTTTTTTCCTACTTCCTTCAGAAAGTCAGTTCACAGGTTTTAAGCTTTAATGTGTCATAGTATGAATAATATTTAGTTGAATGCCCAGAGTAGCTGAAGAAAAGAAAAGCATTCATGCTAATTCAGATAAACTTCAGTGGTCTTTGCCACATTCTGTAGTCCTCTAAATTCTTGCATGATTCAAACATTTATATTTAACATGAGAATGCATTTGACCATGCATGATACAGAGAAATAAGTTAAGCTTGTATTTTTCTCTTTGTGACTGACTGAACTTCTATATTATTTTTTTAATTACCCTTCAGACAGTCTTCTGATGTGTGATCATGTGCAGGTCAATGTTTTGCGAGTCCTTCAATATGACAGTTCATAGAATAATAATCCTGTCATCAAACCTTGATTCATTGTTATGTCCTTTCTTGTGCTTTTTCTCTTGCATTTGCTTAGCAACCAGATCACACGACTCTTTTACTTATTATTCAAGTAATCACCCTCTGCAGCACATAGATGCATCAATTAAAGCTTTACAATGAAGTATATTGTTCTGTGTAGAATCCTCAGGTGTTCAGAATTAAAAATTGATTTTAAATGGTGCAGGACTTCTTCAAATGGCTAATCTGTATTTATATTAAACAAACAAGCATTTAACGATTCCAAACCAGAAAAAAAAGTGATGTCACAATCAACAGAAACGGATGGTAAAATTATATTCTGTTCTTAAAATGCTTAGTCTTTTTTAGAGATTTACCAATTTATATGCATCTCTGAAATATCTGAGTGACAAACATCTATTTTGATATTATTTTTTTCAGACACAAATTAATTTTGTGTCTGCTGTATTTGCCCTTACCTATATTCTTTGTAAACATTTTCTGGCTAATATTCAGATTTGGGTACATTTCACAGCCAATTATTATTAGAATGAAACTCGAATACCCAGAAGCTGTCAAGATGGTTCAGTGATTTAATGTTGGCATCCTGCAGCTTTGACTGTAATCAGCAGATGCTCTGGCATTACCATAAATGTTTTCTTAACCGTCTCTATCATAAAAGGAAAGAAAATTTTTCCTGTTTGGAGTCTGCTGTTTCTGATTAAATTCAGTTTGGCTTCTTTTGCATAATTAATATACCATGATGATCCCTAGCCATTTGTTTTTAATATCACCTTTTGAGCTAAATATATTTGCAAGGCTGCTTTGTAAATCATAACAGACAAAGGAAAACGAAGACTATATGTAAGAATCCTTTGTTTCAGCAGCTTGGGGGGGTCTTGCTGCCTTCTGCCTTGATTTCTCAGTGATTGTAAAGGATTTGGTTTTTCAGTCTCTTATTTTTTCATATTCTACATAAAATTATCTCTCAAGTTCCTCTGTGAGGGAGAGGTTTCTTCTGTAAGCACAAAGTTGTGTTGTGTCTTAGATTTCTTTAAATGAAAACAAAAGTCCTCCGATAGGAAGATTAAATTCTGTTAGCTGATGGTTGCTAAACAGTAAATGCATGCAATTGATTAGGAAAAGGGGAAACTGGAAATGCTACAGTTGGTTTCTGATTTTATATATTTTTTTTTACATACCAAAGTGGCTGCTCAGAGTCTAACTGTTAGAGTATAGGGGAGTAAATATGTTCATTAATGATACGCATTTTTCATGTGATGATGATGTTAAAAACAGCATTTTGAATTCACAATGACTGGATTAATTACCCGTGACAGTGTGTCTCGGATTTGTCTCATATTCAATGATGTTTGGAAGAGTCAGTAAAGCCATCTTTAAAAAAATAATTCCTCTTTTAGACTGTGTTGGGATTTTGAACCCTTTTCAAAGCAATTTGTCACACTTGCAAAGTACAGTTGTTGGTGTCAAATACATGTACAGCTGGATCATGTGTGAAGTAGAAACATTTCTTTTTGTATCTTACCTATCCGTACATGAGCAAGGCCCAATTGGAGTCCATCCCAAAGAGAGGAAATAATTAAGTGAAAGCATTAATTAGAGCTTCATGAGAGAGAGAAGAGTTGTCAAAGGGATGCATATGCAATCTTGCAGAGCAAGGGGAAGATGAATCACTTTTTCTCTGCCTTTATATCCCAATGTTTAGTTTTGTGTGAAGATGATCTTGAAAATTTACTATTTCCTGCTGCACAGTTTCAGTCTCCTTGACAGCATGCTTTTAAGTGTTTTCTGTAGAGCTTTGTCAGAGGAAAGAAAGGACCAAAATAATAATAATAGTGTTTCAACAATGAAAGTTTCATGAGCTATGATGATTTAGCTTCATCCTATCTCCAGTGTATTCATGAAGGCGATCTAGGATGTTAGTTTACATGGCTTAAACTTCCCAATCAGGTTTGCCTCTATCCTGTTGAGAAGCATCCATGCTACAAACACTCATAGATATCTTTAAGCTGACATCAATGTTGTGTAAATCTTTTCTCAATCTATTTAGGATTTGGAGTTCTCATAAATCCTTTTCCAGGTCAGTAAATCTCTAGACTTTCACCTGACATATCATTAACACAGCACAGCACTCTCTGTTACCCCTCTTCCCTTCAGAGACTTATTTTAAAAAGTTTGAAAATTAGAGGAACTGAGAGCCATGTGCTCTTCTTGCAATCTTCTGGATAATAGTGAGAAACAACCCGCTGTGACTGTGACCTGTATGGGCAAGAACTGCTCCAGGACTTTGATCTGGTACCTGTTACAGGAATACAAGAAAATTATGTTTCTTCTCAACTGTTGAAACTAAGATCCACCTAATTTGCTTTCAGCTCTAGCTTTTCATCTTTATGCTGCTCCCAGAAATGTTTGCAGGATGCTGTAGGTGGATCTCTCTCCCAAAAACATTTGCAGGAGAGAATTGTAGCAGGTGATGAGGGAAAAGCAATTGGTTTGATCTGTTATTACAAAATATTTGTGCCCTACCTTCATGTAATGCAACCTACCAATACTCTTGCTTGTATAAACCTGGGAAAGGAAGCTTGGGCTAAAAATATGAAATACAAATTGTATAGGTCTGTGGCAGTAATTAGAATAGCTGTCAGATACCTTGTATCAATAATACTGGATAAGAAATAATTTGGTGTTAAACTCTTAAAGCTATTACTAGAAATATAGAGTGTTTTTTAACTGATCATGCTAAATAGTAAATACAAAACAGAAACAACCATGTTATTTAGAACTGCAGTGAGTGGAGTGTCATACATATCAGGTGGGTCTTTAAGGCTTGCTTTGTTGATTTGACTTAGGATTCTTTTTCAGAGGTAGTAGGCTTTCTACTGTGGGTTTTTTTTGCAGCAACAATCAGTAAAAGATGACACAAATTATGTGTTTCCTTTCCATTTTGGTTATCTTCATCAGTATACTACTTATCATTATCCACTGCAGCTGCCAGTAGCTTTCCTTTGATGACAGTAGTCTTTATGCATATCCCTGAAATTCTTCATCAAAGTATACCTTGAAAGCAGTATTCATCTATAGGTAGATGCTGTGCAGACAGGTTTAGAGACTAGTCTACTGCTGAAAGGCATCAGTGGCAGTTTAATGTGTAGGATCTACATAAATTATTGTCAGCTTTAGACTATGGACCTCTATGTATCTTGTCATAGATCACTACCTTATACAGTCATCATTTTTGACTCTACTAAAGAGGATTTGGAATGGCAAGCTATAGTATACTTGTGAACAAAGTAAAAAAACAGGTCATAAACCACATTTCAGGAATTTCAGTGTGTCTAAATATGTTGACTTCCAGTTTCTTACATTTCTTGATCATTTCCTGACTTAGAGAAGAGAAAAAGAAGATGTTTATCCTATCTGTACTTTGGAAGAAGCCCCATGAATGCCTGGGCTGCAAAACATTTGTGGCCACTTCCTGAAGACTCACTGACACTGAGTGACCATGTAGATCAGTATTTACCTTTTTACCTCCTTCATCCAAACATAACTAAGCAGATCATTTTATTCTTTATTAATAATAAAGTTATGCCAAAATATTTACCCATTTTGAAATTAAGAGACTCATAAACCCCACGTTTTTATAAGAATGATTCAATAAAAAAATCAATAAAAAATCAATAATGACCACAAAATAGATTTGTATTTTGGAAGTTCTCATTTTGCAGTTTCCCAGAAACACCCAAATATGCTTTCATTTTGGAAAAGATGCACGAGAAGACATGGAAGATCCACTGTAATCAGAGTGAAATAGGGAGGATAACAAACTCCTAAACCTGAATTGGATATCAGACACCTTCAGAAGTTTCTTCTCTCACTTACAACCTTGGATGATTTCTGTCATTACTTCTGTTCTCTTTTTATCTTGACAGGCACTCAAGACTTTAATTTAAATCCCTGAAACTTGAAGTTGCATTTCTTGTAACAAAAGTCATTACCATATTAGAGGTGAGGATATATTAAACAGAGAAATTGGTCCCAGCTCAATGCAAATGCAAAGTACATTTGGAAAAGATAGGAAAAAGATTGAATGGCATGATCAACAGGAACTTAAAGTAGTCTTTGAGAAGACGTAGAAGGGAAAGGGATTAAAAGAGTTTTTAAAGGCTTTGCTTTAGGGCCAATCAAAAGGGAGCTGATCCAGCATAGTTCCTTTTGTCACAGGTTGGTTTGCTTACAGTTTTTAATTGATTTTCTTTGAAATCTTGTTTATATAGATCCTCTGTGTTAGCCTCACTTACTGCTGACACACTCTACTCTTGCCTTTGAAATTAACAAACAAACCTATATTCACTGTTTCTGAAAACTTTGTCTCATCTAAACTGAACTTACTGGTTAGTGTTTATTCCTTGTGTTTCATACCTTTTTAAATAATACCCAAGAGCAACAGCAGCTGTTCAATGAAATGTGCATAAAAAGTATTTTTAAAATGTCCCAAATATCAGTATTACTTTTCCATACCTCATTATTGTTCACTTTAGATTAGTCAAGTTGTAAGCATTTAGCATGACATACTAAAATGTAAGAAATTACTTTTCAAGCAAGGATCATTCAAGTACCGATACCATTTCTCCATGTTAAGGCTGGGGCCGCAGGGTATAACTAAAATAAGTCATAACAGTACACAGCACTCCTTTAAAATTTCAGGGACATTCTTCAATCCTACCCTTGTCAGTCCCAGAAATTGTTGAAAAAAATATGAAACTAATAAAAAGTGGTAATAAAAAGTATATAAAGTATTTTCCACTATAGTATCCAGCTAGGACCTATCCCATTTTTTATGAATGGTATTATGTAATAGACAGGGATCCTCTAGCTGCAGCAATCCTTCTTATTATGTCTAAATTCTGCTTCTGGCAGACTTTTAAGAAAGATCTTGTTATATTTTAACACCAATGCCAAGGTCTGGGAATGGATTTCAAAAGACCAACTTTGGGCTATATAAATGACATTGAGGAAACATGGGTGCTTAAAAAAAATCAGGGCTTGCAACTGTCCAGTACCTTAGGAGCAAGAGGAATGGGGGAAGAGGAGCAGTGCAGAAAACAAGACCCTTGTTTTATACTTGAGAGAAAAACAAGAATTAATTCTTGTTGGTACTTCTGATAGTAAAAAGCCAAGGGTTTGGAATCTGGAAATCCAAAATCACAATTTTCAGAATTTGTGGGGTTTTTAAATTGGAAAATTTAAAATAAGAAATGCTAAAAGACAGGTGTAATCATCTTATCTCTAAGCTATTGTGGTGGGTTGGTCTTAGGCAGCAGACCAACTCCCACCCAGGTGGTCATTCAGTCCCTCTTTTGATGGGGTTGGACAGGGAGCAGAATAGGAAGACCAGGAGCAGGAAAGCTCATGAGTCAAGCTAAACGCAGGGAGATCACTTACCAATTACTGTCACAGGCAAAGCAGTTTTGATTTGGGGAAAATTAATTTATTACCTATATGTGTATATATATATATGTCTGTCCATACAACTACTGATTTGGATAGTGTGAAACAAAACTACTGTCAAAAGCACCTGCTGTCAAAACTACATGCTCTTTTCCCCTGATGGGGAAGATGTGTTTCCCTACTAGGAAAACACATCAACAATGTCGTGGTGTAGCTTTTCCCTGACTTTCAGTTCAGTGCATCAGGGACAGGGAAATGGAGACAAAAAGTTAGGAATATGGTGTAGCATGTGGAGCACAAGCCAGAGAGATTAAAAGTATTCCACTGGGAGTTTGAGCATTTTTCTCTGTTAACTTGGTAAAACATTTAATGAGGTAGTAACTACAATTGTTTTTCTTATGTTATGGCTTTGTCATGACCCACATTGAGATGTATGAATGTAATACAAACATATAATGCCATGTAATGTGGTTCTCTCTATTGTATTTTCAAGGTTTTTCTTTCAATCAGTGTACAAGTATTTACATAAAAACCAAATGTGTCCTCAGAATCTAGACTTCTATTGAGAAACTGCGCAAGGAAATAAAGCTTTTCAGAGTCCTTTTTATTTTAAATGTTTATTCGCTGTTTTTAAAAAGTCCATATCTCAAGTGAGTCTCTTGCAGTCATTTCTATTCTCTATTAAAAGTAGTATAAAACAGTATTTTGCAGGTTTTAAAAATCTCCAGCTAATCGTATTTTGCTTCCCCAGGTTCACAGCAGGCAGCTCCTGTACTACTGATGTGTCTTTGTTCACATGCTAGTACACAATTTTCTTTTTCTGAGTACAAAGTGTGTAGACTTTAATAGAGTATAAGCATATCATTATAAGTTATTCTATGCTAGGACACCATTTAAACTATGGAATGCTATTAAGCACAATTTTCTTTCAACTGTATTTCCTGAGTATTGCTGTTAATCAAAGTAATTTCAAGACTTGTATCTAGATTATAGCAGCTATTTGGCTCTAGGTTATGTGAATATGATTTTGAAATGATTTTGATTAACAGCATCATTCAGGTAAGTCATATCTGAAAAAAAAAAGAATTTTAATAGGCCTGAACGATGCACAAGTTTTAGATATTGAACAAGGGAAAATAAAACATTCAAATGTCACAGAATCTAGGTATAGAGACTTTAGAGCATACAGTGTTCTCTGCCTAATTTGTCCCTGGAAGAATTCAATATCAAGTTCAAAACTATTTAAGTCAAAACTGTTATGAGTAAATGTCTTCTCACTCAGCGTTTAGAAAACTTGAACATGAATTCAAAGGTTTTGGGGTTTTTTTATCTGCCTAGTGATTGTTATTATAAACATCAATGACAGGTTTCGATTTCTACAAATGACCAAATATTAGAAACTTGTCTCAACTACTTCCAATATATACAAGTTAATAAGTTCTGTCTTTTCCAATAATTTTTAATGTCTGATTTCTTTTTGTCTTGCTACTGCCAAAAGCTACACGTTGCTACAGTAGGTGGACATATAGTGCATCTCCAGAAATGTAAGCTTTCTTCTTATCCAGACTTCATGTAGAAGTGCCTTTCCATGAGTAGTTTCCTTTTAACCTTCCCTTTTCCCTGTAGCCTTCTATAACTTTAGTATATTCAGTTCTTCAAAAGTGTATTTGAACCAAGGTGTGTGTGTAAATATATTTTTTTTTCCACCATTTGTTTCAAATATAGTTTTCTGCCAAAAGCACAAACCGGATTTATGTATGTCCATGCTGTAATGGTTCGAAGTAGTTTAGGAAAAGTCTGTTGATATTTATATGATTTTTGGATTGTCTGTGGGTACCTTTGTTCTAGAAATGTAGAATTAAAATAGTGGCCAATGTCAGTAAGCCATCTCCTTGCTGTGGCAGGAAGCCTTATCAAATATTGTCTTCAGAAACAGATCAAATTCCTGCTTATAAAGGATTAGAATTTTTTGCTCTCACTTCTATGTATGTGCACTCCAGAATTTCATTCCTCCAATGGTTCAAAATATTTTAATTTCTAATAGGAACATATTATTGGCTGCTTATTACTTTGTCAGTTAACCTCAACTTTGGTCTTTTCCTGAAAGTAAATATATGCTTTGCAGCTTTTATCGCACTGAACTAAGTGCAGCTTTTCTATTGTTGTGACCAAAGTTACATGCTAACCTGCACCAGCTTGCACCCTTGTAGTTTTAAGGTCATATGCAAAGTGCATTGGCTTCTTTAAACCACCCACCTCAACAGTTATAGCCTGAAAATGCAATTCTTCGGTTTTACTGCTATAGCATCTAATTTGAGGGAGGTGTGGTAACAATCCAGAGTCATGACAGTGGAATGAGATAGGGTACCAAATCACGAGCACATGCACATTTTGAATCAGTCTGTGGAGCAGTACTGGGTGTCTAAGAGTATACCAAATATTTTTCCTGCTGCCCTAGATTAAATATAAACAAAAAGGGCTATGATGCAACTAATATTTTGTATATTGATACAGGTACTATGCTTTTATCAACTTGCAAATGCATGTTCAGCGTCAATAAATATACACGTTTAAGTAGAATGGGCTATTCAAGAGTCTACATACCAGGGATTTTTAATTTTATATTCTGGGTTTATTACCTGTAATTAGATGTGTTCATAAACAATCTTTGGCCTCCTGTGATGCAGGAGAACTGAAATATGTGCTGCTGCATCTTCAGGGTCAAATTATTTTCCATAGTATAAAATAGAAATTAAATTTTTCAGCCAAGTGCAAAATTTGGCTTTTATCAGATTTTAATTAAGAATTGCTTATCTGATTTAGAAGATGATAGAAAGAAGGTGTTTATTTTCCTCCACTTGCCAAAAGGTGATCGTACTTACAAAATTTGCTGAGATTGTCCAAGAAAGTGTGTAAAATCCTCATCCATCACCGGGAGCCCGTGGTCAGGGAATGACAGTGCAGTAAATATCTTCAGCAGCTGCCTTTTAATGTACAAGCTGTTTTCAGTAGGAATTTTCAGCACTCACATAAAACACACTGTCATGAGTGAGTGCCTGTGCTCCAAAGTCATTACTATTGGGATGATGGAACATCTTTCAGCGAATAACCAAAAAACTTTAAATGTCATGTCAAGTTTGTCGAAGCCATTTTCAAGCCCTGCTCAAGGTTACATGAATATTGAGAGCACTTGTTTTAAAAAAGTTTGAGATCTATGAGAGGGACCACTCAAATGCTGGTTTAGAGAACAGTCACTTGACTGGGGAGGGTAACAAAAGAAAAGAAATCTGTGCATTAATACAAGTCAGTTGAGCAAAGTTTCTGGATGTAAGGTAAGTGCAACTGGTGTTTAGCAAAAGGTAGGACGTTATACAAAGGAAAGAAAATTATTAAAATAGATAATTTGAAATATATTTAAAAAAAAATTATTAAAAATGTGAACAATAAAAAACATATGTTGGAAATGTAATTAACCAGGTAAAACTTTGGAAGACACTGAGAGGTGCCAAGTACTGGTTTTTATTCCAGTAAGAAAAGAAGATCCTGTAAGGCTCTGCCTGTGATTTTGTAGGAAATACAGATGCTAATCTAATGAAGTCATGTAAAGACTGAATTGCTTCCAAGAGACTAAGCCTACTGCTTTTGAAGTTGATAATATTTTTTGTCTTGTCTCCTTGGTTATCATTACTTCTTCTAGCACCTCATCTGTGTGTAAAATTTTGTCTGATCAAGAGGTCTTTTTATATTACAAAATACTGAAACTAAGTATTTTAATAGTGAAACAAGGTTTGTTTGGTTTATGTTCTGCAGAGAACCAGAAAGGACAACTAAAGAAGTCATGTTCCCGCCCCAGTATCAGTTTAAACCTGACAAGAAGCCCAGTCACCAAAGACACTACTTATGATACTGTTACAAGTTCTGTGGTGTGGAATAAGCCTATTGGGAAAAAGGAAGCCTGTCATGGAGAAGGCAACAAAGAAAAGAAAACAGGTCATACTGGATCTCCTTCTAAGGGAGAAGACATTCCAGAAGTAGAAGCCCTCCTGGCAAGACTGCGAGCACTATAGAATAAACATGTAAAGGATTAAGTCAGAGCTTAAAACCAAGCTGTAAGAGACTACATCTTCAAAGATACACTCATTTTCTATTATTGACGTTGCATACTTCTGTGTTCCTAATTTCTCTATGGCTGAATGATCTATTTCTAAGCTGTTTGTTTGCAAGGCTGTACAAAATAATGCTATAGTTTTGCATAACTGCAAGATGATTTTTATTTTGTGCTTTCACCTACTGCGCATACAAAAATATCAGAAGAAAACAGATCCTAAATTATTCCAAGGCACAATACTTTTCATGGACAAGCTGCTGACTATGTGTTTTGAGAGCTTCACAAAATAGGAATATCTTTTAAATATTGTTAAATCATCATGCCTGGAAATAAGACTCAGTAAATAACAGAAAAGGTATTCTTGTATTTTCTACTGCAGTTTCTGTACTTAAGAGGTTTAAACACCTAAAAAGTAGTAGTATAGCATCCACTGCAATTATAGTAATAGGAAATATGTATCATATAAATCAGCGTATTCCAATTTGACTGCATTGAAGAACACCAAAGCTTATATGTATTTACAAAATAGAAATCCATGGACAGTAAACAGTCTATACAAATAATATACTTTATATGTGATTAATAGATCACTGCTGTTAAGCTTAGTTATGAATATTATATCAAAATAATATATGCAATTTCTGCGATTGCAAGATTTTGCAATTGTGTCCATAGTGGGAGAAAATGTCTTTACGGTTATTTACCAGTTAATATTCTGTCTTTTTACATGTGAGTTAATATGTTTCTATAATAGTAACATGTAATGGAAAAAGTTTTAACAATTGGTTTTTCACAAACTCATTTTCCAGTAACCCATAAAGTCCTATTTGCTGGCACAATAGGAATTTTGCATGTAATTGCATCTCTTTTATTGCCCTGTCATTGTACATTGTTATGTGTTCACTATCTTATTTATTAATTGCACGCCATAAAGAATCGCTACCTATGTTACCAAGTAGGAAACTATTATTAGTATCTTTGCTCCATTATTTAAAGCTTCCTTATTATAAGACTGTATTAGGTATCCAATATCTTTCTTCTAAGTTACTCCATTTTTCTTTAGAAAATGCTGAAAAATATATCTTTCAACAAAAGTCAGTTACATGAAACCAGTGTTTCAATGCTCCAGTGCTTTTTATATCCTTGTTGAAGTTGCCTTCGTACTTCCTGCACCAAACATTAATAAAGTTAATTAGAACTCAGAAACTGGGCCTTTTTATGCATGCTGCATGGAGAGGTTTTCAGTCATCATGGGAATCAGTCTCATCTTTCTGTGGCTGTTGTGTCTTTATACATTCCAATTACATTTCTCACATTATTAACAGGAATCAGTGGAAGACACAGAGAAAGCCCATCAGACAGTCATTTCTTCAGCTCCCCTTGCAAACAGTGGGCAAAGCTGTCATACGAGGCCACCTTTGGTAACTTGAAATGGCATACAGTAACCATAAAATTGTGACTTAGTGCACCATTAGTGGATAACTGGAAATACAACTACTGCTAATTGTTCCACTAAAGTTTTCTGCACCTCCAAGTGTTAAGACTTACAACCCTTGTTTGCAGGGTGCAGTAAAAATTACTATCTGCAAAGTGCAATATGTTTGACTAAATAAAATGGGGTTTCAATCACAAAGAAAACATGTAGAGGGGAAAAATATAACCATTCACTCACTGCATGTTGTCACTTGCTAAGGATGTGCCAAAATACAAGGGGTAAGAGTAGAGAACTGTGTCTGAAATGCTAAAAGGATGGCCTAGCAAGTGAAGGTGGAAGTACAGACTCATTTTCCTGAACACAGTAAACTTGTTCATTTGAATTAGTGGGCAACAGTCTACCATAGAAACTGACAGTTCAGGACACTACTAAGTAGTTTATCAAGCAAAGAAAAGTTACAAAACCATCTACTGAAATTTTCAATGAAAATTTCCAAATTTTCAAAAATGCTAGTAGCAGCCTAGCATCTTCTGGTTTTAAAATACATCTAAATTTATAGATCTTAAGTTACCTTTTCTTAAGGTTTGAGAAGCTTTTAGAAATGCATTCCAAAATTTTTCATCCTTCTTTTATGTTTCTGAATTAATCCTTTCAAGCAGACATCAAGTTAATTCACAGTTTCCTCTGTATAACTAGGAGAGTAGAAGAAGCTATACAACTTCTTAGACTCCATGTAAATACAGTATGTAATTCTCCCTCCTCCCCTCAGTGTTTCTTTGCACATCATAATTTGATGTATTTGGAGTTAAAGTATACAGTCCAATTGAAGTACACAGTAAGTTTTCTTTATGCATTTCATCTTTCTTTATCTTAGTTTAGAAACGAACAAATACACAGTCCATTTTTGATGGGAAAAAATGCTTGTGTCACCTAAGGAGTTCAAATAAAAATAACTGAAAATATTATGTCTGTATTCTATTTCTGTGCTATTATGGTTTTATTAAGGTATAAAACTCAGCTTCTGAATTATATGGAGTAAATTGCTTTATTTACATTTTTAAATTGATAAACTTGTTCAATTTAAAATTTAAAATTAATGAAATCTAAAAATACAGACGAGCTTTGGTGGTGTGTGCTGGTTACTTTTAGAAGACATTTTTTAGTCATTCATTCCTTGAACAGAGGGATTGATCTATACACCACTTCTGTTAGATATTGAAGGTTTCACATACTGTGCAAACCCTTCTCTTTCTGTAATTCACACCTGAAAACTAAATCCTTATAAAAAGAGCTTCCCAATTTCTTCAAACACGACTCCTCAGATAAAAGCTGTCCTGGGTTCAGCATTTGAAGTAATCTTGCAAGGTACGTTCCACTGCTCCTTCTCTACATGAGCAGCAGACAGAAGGCACAAACACCCATGGCTTTTCTCACCAGTAAAACTGTAAAGGTCTAAGTCATCTATTTGATTTTTCACATTTATTTTAAATGACTTTTCATTTTACTCAGTAAAAGAATTTTGATGACTACATCAATTTTTACTTTATATATACACCAGATTATGGCAGTGGTCTAAATTCATATGTAATACTCGAATGTTTTGACCTTCTCAAGATATGAATGTTTGTGATCAGCCTCTTCAAGCTGCAGGCAACCAAGCTTGACACCTAGCTTATGGACCGTGGGTAATATACTAGTCTGTGTAAGCTCAGAAGGAAAAATTACGGTAGCAAGTTTTTATTACAGAACAGTGCAGCAGCATCAGGAAGTGGTGGATGTCATGAGATGTGATAGAGCTCTGCATCAGACCCTGTATTAAAAGAACATGAGCTAGTAACCTGAAAAGATGCAGTTATTTTTGGTTCCAAATTAATTATGGCAACACTCCTGCTTAGGGGACTGGAAAGACCACATGTGGGGGGATAAAACAGTCTCAGCTACAGTTGTTATGAACTGCCTCCCTCCAACAGTTTTCCTTGTTTTGCCTCGTATGACCAGTCCTTAGCCTGGCCCATCCAAAGTCACACTTTCCAGAACTGAACAAGTTAATGCTGAGCAGCTTGAGGTACTGCAACCCTTCAGGCTTTTATAATAAAAGCTGAAAAAGAGGACATTTACTGCTAACACTTTTTCCACATCCATTTCTAACAAACAGAACCAAATTATAATTTTTTACACTAATCTTTCCAAGCCTTACAGTGCTCAGTAACTCAAAACAAATGGGCAACAAGCAGGGGTCGATAAACCCTATGCTGTGGCACCTAAAACTTTATAATAAGCAACCAGGGTCAAGTGAAAGAGCTCAGGAAAAAAGCAATTACACGACAACACTGTTTTCTCCAGAACAAAATAAAGCATTGCTATACCATTTTCTATTTCTTTTTAATGTGATGTGTGGGTTTTACACAACTGCAGCAGAAAACTAACTTCACTTAGAAGTTTGAGGAAATGTTTCTTTATTCTATGAAATAAAAATGATTAGATGAATTGCCGATTTTATGAATTTTCAGTCTAATTTTATGCCAACATTTGTATATGTCAGTAATTCTAAAATTATCATCTGCTATTAAATTAACTATGCCACAAATTAATAAATTTGACTTGAATTTTCTTGGCACACAAAGCGAGCACACTTTCTTCATTTCCAAATACACTTCCAACATTGCACTGTTTTGTGTTTTACATAAAGTATATTATTAAGATGAGGGCTATACATCTCACTATAAAACCATGCTGATAAAGCATTCTGGTCGCAGGCATAGAAGAATAAACAAGAGGTGGTTCAGACACGCTTTTTCCTCCCTCCCAACTGCAGCAATAGCCGTTAAGTTTCATACGTTAGCTGTGCACATTTAAAACCCCTCTGTAGTTTTATTTCAGTAATGCAGCTTTTCCTTTTTATGATCCATGCACTGGCATACACTGAAGAATTATTAAGGGAAATATTTTCCAGCAGCATATCAAAAATACACTGAGCAGATGCCTTGCGTGCAACATCAGTCCTATATACCGTAGGAGGCATAACACTTGAATGTCATCCAAACAGAGGCAGATAAGGCATTTCACTCCACTGAAAGAAAAGAGTTCCTTTCATCTAAATGAGCTTATTCCACTGCTGATACCAGAATCATATGCATTTTGAGAGGGTAATATACCCCTATTTTTAAATCTGTGTTGTATTAGACAGAAAAATAAACTATGGAAAGACAGAAGTGCAGAGACTGGGAAGCAGAGTTGATTAATGTGCTGCCTGATTTCACTTCTGGGACCTGAAATTGCATCTAGTGCAAAATGAAGCAAAAGGGAAAAAAACAGTCTCGTCTGACATCTTAAAAGGTCATGAAGGAAATGATGGTGAGTGATCCAGAGTTGGTATGGCCACAGGTGTTGTGCGTATTTGAGGACATATATCAGAATACCCTCAGAATAGCAATGCTGTTGGACTACTAGTTCTCAAAGCCCTCAAATAAGAGGAAGGAAAAGTCTGGCAAAGATAAATATGAGGCCGCATAAAACCTAAGACTCTTTTTTGTCTTAAATCCAAGCATCAGTCCTGCTCCTTCTATTCACGCTGATAGCTAAAGGAAGGACACAAGGACAGAGAGTCCACATAATGACCATACATCTCTATACTGCCATGCCAAACAAAACTGCTCTGGTATCTACCATGGGCGACACACAGAAGGTAGCACGGGTGAAACACAGCAGGTAGCACGGGTGACACACAGAAGGTAGCACAGATGAAACTCTGACCCCTTGGTCTTTCACACTGTGGAGGAAGCCACAAAGGCAATGGCCAGGAAATGTAAGTTCAAATAATGGTATCACAACAAAATTCCCACAATTCCATAACCACATGTCAAGTAAAATAACTGCCTTCTAAACTATTCAGGTGTCAAAATGGCTGCACAATGTGTGCATACTTCTGATGTCTCCTAAATACAGCCGTTATATCAACTCTTCAAGCCTGATGAATATGCACAAGCTGCACATTCAGAAGGAGCTTTAATTCTCAATTATTTAGGCTTCTTTGTTATATATAGTTCAACCTCTAATTGAAATTTTCAGTTCAAAGCAAGCCATATAAACTTAGCAGTCTGTAACTGTTAAAAAAAAAAAAATGGCTTTTGTAAAAGCTCTGCTTAATTTGTTGCATTTTAATGTGAAGGTTGTTGCACATAGCTGAAAACATGCAGTACAACAAGACTCCTTCCATTAAGTAAGACAGAAATGGCAATTATGCAGTCTGCCAATTGGATTTTTTACTAATGAAGAGTACTTTCTGCTCAGGGATAGGATAGCAAAGCAGTCCGGTGAAACAAGTCACCTTGATAGTATAATGCAATACCCATCAATTTCACACACACAACATCTTTAGTAATGAAACTTGGAGCACAACCCGTCAGCGTTGCTCCGGAAAGACGACCACCAAGGCAGAGGAACCACAAAGAATGGTTTGAAATGAAAAATTGAATGAGTGCTTTCCACTCCTTTAAAAGTGGAATTGATTATGATGAATTTATCTCCAAGGTGCCTGTGCACTGCATTAAAAATGCTTGGACGGAAAAAAATATGATCCCTCTGTGCAGTTGGTGGCATCTCGCCATTTCATACTGCAGCATCATGGAAAGATAACTGGAATACTATCTTTGTATCTATCCTTGAATCCACTGACATTGTGGAGAATCAGAGGGAATCATAACTATAGTATTAAGAGAATTCTTTTCACTTGAGGAGTAACAGATACCAACCTGTAAACCCATGCTACGGATTAACTGCTTAAGCCTCGGGATGGTAGAGTGGAAGAAGCGGCTTTCTCCCTGTTCCCTCTGCAGGGAACATGGGGAGTCTCTGGTCCACAAGGAACAGAATTAGCTCTCATTAACTTCAGCTCCAGAATACAATTTTCTATTCTTTGATTACTAGATCCCCAAAGAGGGATGAAAAGTTTTTATTTCTCCAGGAAGGAATGCAATACAGTCAATCTTTCTACAAGGTAATAAACAGTTAAAATTTGATAGCATCGAGACAGAGCATCAAAATCAGCAGGCAAGAATAAATTAAGCCTTTCCTGTGAAGGGCTGTGCAGGATCATTTCTTGCTTTTCCATCTCCAATATCTTTAATGCTAAATACACAAATCTATATTAAAATAAAGTTAGAACTGCTTTTAATTAGTTAAAGCCAAGAAGATTCGGCATTCATCCTGCATCTTTAGGATGCTTTGATTAGCACAGTTTCAGCACCTTGTCTCAAAGAATTAACCTGTCCCGTTTCTCAACTCAGCAAAGAAGTCAGGTACATGAACACAGATGGCCAAAATAAGGACCTAATCCTATGAGGTCCCTTGCATGTCCTCGCTAGTACTCATCATCCTCAGACTGCACAAAATCATTATGAGCAGAGGGTTACTATAGACTTTTGGGATCATGCCCTAATGAATAAAATATACAAAGGTGACTTAAGCAAAGTCCTCTCCTAAGTGCTGACAAAGGTAAAATAAAATATTCCTCTTAGGACATTTTCCTGGCAGAACAGCCTGACCCCTGTGTGACTGCCTTTGAGAAGGGAATGGGAAATGCTTTAACTAACCAATTCACACAACTGAACTTTTGGGTAACTTTTTGCCAAATGCTTGGTGTGTTGCACTTATATATAGAGCAGATACATCTCACATTACTGGAAGGTTTTAGATGCATGCAAAATAGCTTTTCAACTTAAGCACCCCGCATGCAAACTGCACTGTTGTTATTGTAGTAATTGCAGTGCCTTGAACTCTTATTCCCCGGGCAAATTCGATACTCTTGCAAAGCGAATGGCTCTTCTTAAAGTGATATTATTTTATCCATACAATGTAGCTCATTAAACTTGCCTTTTGCCCCCTTGTTCTTCAGACTTTGAAAGGAAAACTACAACAACCTGATCCAGCAGCTACTGAGAAGAAATCAAAGGCTCCTGTTGACTTCAGTGTTTGCTGGAGATAGCTCCTAAATGAATGACTCAAAGCGTGCCTCTAGCCTGGTGGCAGCTCTACAGCTGGTGTTGTTGGGATTTATTGTCTCATCGCTTCCAGCTCCAATCTGTGCAGTTATTAAATGTAATTATTATTTTCTAATTGCCAGCGCAAAATTATGATGCTGAAAAGATGAATTGAATTCCTGACTGAAATTTCAACCAGAAAAAATATACCCTGCAATCAGATTTCACATAACAGTTGTGGGTTGCCATTACCACTGTTTCTCAATGAAAGAAGGGGAAGGGAGGGGAGGGGAGGGGAGGGGAGGGAAAGAGGGAAAGAGGGAAAGAGGGAAAGAGGGAAAGAGAGAAGGAGAGAAAAAGAGAAGGAGAGAAAAAGAGAAGAGGAGAGGAGAGGGAGAGGAGAGGAGAGGAGAGAGAAGAGGAAGAGAAGAGAAGAGAAGAGAAGAGAAGAGAAGAGAAGAGAAGAGAAGAGAAGAGAAGAGAAGAGAAGAGAAGAGAAGAGAAAGAAGAGAAGAGAAGAGAAGAGAAGAGAAGAGAAGAAGAGAAGAGAAGAGAAGAGAAGAGAAGAGAAGAGAAGAGAAGAGAAGAGAGAAGAGATCAAGCAGGAGTCAGGATGTATCTTGTATGTCTCTCATTTTCTTTAAGTGAACAACAGACATTAAGTTCACTCAACAGAAGACTCACAGAAGACAACATGCCAGTTAGCAGCTGAGCCAACTGAGGGACAGAACAATGGGCAAGCAGTTTTGAAGGCCACATCCCAGAACAAGTGGTCTTCATATTGCTTGTTCTGTCACCACTCAAACTGTGCATGGGCATTTTGGCAAGGGTCAAACTTGTTTCAGGGCATTGTCACAATTACATAGCATAGGTGATCATGGACCAATATTTCAGCCCATGCCATGACCCCTTGTAAAGTACTACTGTATTTGGAGACACTGAATTTGTAATCCACTCTTTAGCATTCTTATAAAAGTAAAGGATATTAGCACACATTTTCTGCCTATTCAATGCCAACTCGTATGTACCTTACAGACCAGGAGTAAAAAAATCTCTGAATGAAAATTTGTCTTTATCACTAAGGTTCATCATGCTGGACACAGCTAGCTCCTACCTTTAACATACTTCAAGTTGTTAGTGCACAACACAGTACCTAAACTTACCAAGAAACTATCAGGTTTGCTTGCAAGTGATAGCCACCACCTAAAGTTTATGTGTATGATCACCACTAACAAGAGAGTTAATCAGGGTAAAGTGAAATTAACATGAAATGCCTGACTTGTCTCATTCACATTCATTTGACAGTGGCATATGCTCCTGCTTTAAACATGAAAGCTTAATTACAACATTTCAGGTGTCAAAACAGTTAATTATATAAAAATGAGGCCCAGAAGCCTGTGATATGACACTCTCTGTGCTTCCCTGGGAGATGTCATGCACAAAAGAAGATGCTTATTGTTAGCAACATCAGACTGAGGAGAGCAGAGCACTGCCACTGAAATCTAGAGTCCCTGCACACAAACCAGCTATAATGGAGAGCAAAATGCACTTTAAACAAATTGATCTCACTCATAAAAAAATGACAGGAAAGTTCTTTTTTGCCTTGAACAATGCACAATCTCTTGTGCAGGCTTCATATCACCTAACTTCAGACGTTGCTGATGTAAAAATCCCCAACAGAGATTATCATTCATCCCAGCTTTTCTTTATCACTCATCCTGGCTTTCCATCTATATAGAACAGGCCAATTTGAACTCTTTCAACTGCATACATCGAGAAGAGGGAAAGCAATCTGCAGCCATGCCTCTTCCTTCTTTGACTAGAAAGAGAGCCTGAGGGGACCAGCTCAGATGTGGGCAGATGAATCTGAACACTTACAAATGATTAGAGAAACCAGCATGCTACCTAAATCTAGAACAAAGGGGATGGAGCCCCTGCTCAGCATCGTGTCATGAACTTCACATTCTTTGTTCTTTCTTTCCGGGCTTGAAACGGCACTGCCTCTCCCGCTCTCAAAAGGAGAAGGTGAACCAAATCCTCTTGCCAGAAAATTCTCACAACGCATTAACACATTTTTATTCCTCCCAGAATCTTAAAAAAAAAAAAAAAAAGAAAAGAAATCCTGGTCAATTCTCTTTGCCAGGACTCTTCTGTCCCAAGGACCGAAGCCCTAATCACGCTCCAAATGAAGCGTATGTTTTCATCTGGACCTTAGTGCTATGGTGTTGTCTGTGTTCTCATGGATTTTCTGCTCAATTTAGTCCTTGAAATTAAATTTCTACCTTTTACTCATTCACTTATTAAAGCCTATGGCAAGAGGATGATTCATTTAAAACCAATCCACCAACAAAGCAGCAGATTGAAGAAAACAACACTATAATTTTTATAGCAATCATATGACAAGGAGATACCTTCTTTTGCTCGCCTGTATGTTTCTGTTCCTTGAATCAGTATTTGTTAGTACAAAGCAATTCATTTCCTGGACTATATTTATAATAAGCAAATTCTGCAAATGTCTCAGCTTTACACCTGCATGCAGTCACTTATAGAATCTGTTTGCCACCTCATATTCTATAACTATGAAAATTCCCACTTAAAAAGAATAGATAAGAAATATGCAGTACAAGGGTGCACTGTCACCTCAGGCTTTGGATGACAAGAACAACTTCATCTTGCAGGTTTATAATATGACTCTAGGTTCTTTATAAAAATAGAGAGGATACATCTTAAGGATTACACAGAAAAGGACTTGTTATCAGTGTTTCTTAGAGACTTCATCTCAGAAACCTCTGTTGAATATAGAAACATAAATTACTTAAGCTCACAAAAACAAGGACATCTCAGATTGATGACCTCCCAGTTTTACCTTTATCTCACCTCATTATAGCGACATGCAGAACTCCACAATCCCCTGCCACAGTATTGCAAGGTGCTTCATAGATCATAGGTGCAGCAGCACACCAAAAGCCTTTGGCTTTATGGCAGATTTGCATCATCTCAGGGAAGGCTAAGGGGGATTGTCCGGGGTCATATTCCAAAAGGATGAAAAGTGCCACTTTTGCACAGCTTGTTTCTGAAAGGCAGAGCTGACATCAGATAGCAAAATACCTAATGTAGCTATGCTTTTTTCTTTTAGTAATGGGAAAAGTAAAATGTACAATCCTCCAAGATTGCTGCAGACACATGGCATCAAGACAAAAAGCAGTGAGATTTATTCCAAAGCAAAGATCTTTGTATTATTGAAGACAGAGAAACCTTTATGTCAGTAGCTCACAAAACCCATATGATTTTCCAGAGATAACTGGAGTAATATTAAGGGAACATAGCAAAACAACAACAAACCTCCTCTGATCCCTGAAGGGGAATGAAGGGACTTACCTGTATATAGCAGGCTACACTCCACTACCTACTATGGAAGTAATTTAGTTCTGTAAACGCGTCTGGCACCCAGCTGATCTCTCTGCTGCTTGTCCAGTTGTGTAAACATCTCTAGTACACAGTGTCCTTTGGCAAGGAACTCAGCCCTTTTACTCCTCCTTTGCATCTCCTTTTGTTTATTTTGATCCTGAGCCCTACCGACACCATATGCAGGCCCTGATTCTTGTGTTGCAGGCACTGTACCACCCTCACTGGCAGTTTAGGAAGAGCTTCACACTCCAGAGGCATCATCATTTCCATTAAGAAGACCAGCAGTTGTGATTGCTGCCTCTTTCCTAAGGGCAATAGAGGAGTGTGTCTGTCAACCAGATGTGTCATCCCGTGTAAGTTAGCATCAACTGCTACCCTGTGCTGCTCATAGGTATGGTATTAATAATGCTGACTGCAATGACAACGGCAGACCAAGAATGACTGCAAGGAACTAGAGTATGGGAGAAAAAAACTTGCATGTGCCAACGGTATCTAACAAGAATCATGTTTTGGGTAAAAACAGAGTGGGCTTTTGGAAGTGGCACTGGAGTACTGGCTTTCTCAGCTGTGGACTGTTCTTTCATGAGCAGCCGGGAAATGATTAACTTATCTTTATGAGTGTATTTGCATTTAATAGAGGACAGTGAAAGGAAGAATACCCCATCTGGAGTGCGGCATCCACCTCTGGAGTCCTCAGTACAGTAACCTGTTGGAATAAGTCCAGAGGAGAGCCACAGAGATGACCAGAGCTGCAACACCTCCCTGTGAAGACAGACTGAGAGAGTTTGGATTGGTCAGCCTGGAGAAGAGAAGGCTTTGGGGGGAATCTTATTGCAGCCAGTAAGTACTTAAAGGGCACTTACGAGAAAAATGGGAATATATTTTAAAACGGCCTGCTGTTATGAGACAAGGAGTAATGGTTTTAAACTGAAAGAGACTAGATATAAGGAAGAAATACTTATGATTGGCATGGTGAAACACTGCCACAGGTTGCTCAGAAAAGTGATAGATGCTCCCTCCCTGGAAACATTCAAGGTCAGGTTGGATGAGGCATCTTCTCATGGCAGAGCAGTGGACTAGGTGACCAACTTAAATCTAAACAGTTTAAGTTGGTTCTTTCCAGCCTAAATTGTTCTGATTCTATAAATAGACTGCCCTAAGAAAAAAGGGAGATCAGGATGCTCCAATAGGGTCCATAGAGGAGGATGCTAAGTCAGTCTCCAGAACAATTCAGTTACTATATCCTAATGCAAGTAAACAGGAGGCAATTATAAGCTAGAAACACAGTCAAGTCCATAACTAAATTGGCATAACGTGGTTAGGTGGATAATGCTTACCAACAGAAGAATAGTAACCAAACAAAACAAGGGGGGCTCTGGAAGGGAGAATTTAATGAATTCAAAGATTTTCACGGTAAAATCATCTGTGGACTGATCCAAACAAAAAAAAAGTTACAGTTGGCATTTTCTAAAAACATATCCCACAGAAACAAAACAAATAAACCATGGGCATAGGTACAAATCTGTAGAGGAAAAAGGTGCCAGATACAAATATGATTAAGCTGGATTTGAGGGACAAAAACATTCCCAGTAAGACAAATTTCAGGATTCCAAGGACAAAAAGAAAAACATTGAAAGCACACACACACACACACACACACATACACACAAAGGAAATAAGCAATGTAACATGAGATTCAGCTAATAAGGAACATGGAAGATAGCAAGAAACAATTGATCTGTAAGAATAGTGACATTAACACAAAGATTAAGAAAAGCATTGGTCTGGTATTCAGTGGAAAAGGAACGGTATCAAGAGACAGCGCCAGCAGAACTCTAACTTTCTTGCATACCTTTACTAAAAAGCGAAACTGATCAAATGGCTGTCAGTTCACAGGTGCAAGCAGGGGACAAGACCTCATTTCTGAGTACAGAAACACAGGTTAGGGAGCTTTAAAGGCATAAAGCAGTTAAAAATTTTCACATCAGCTGGGTCTCAGGACTTTTATTACAGTTCATTCAGTGAGCATCCTTGAGAACTCCTAAGGGTTCAGGAGGTGCAGAAAGGATAGGAAATGGTGATCATGGTGCTTATCAAGAAAGAGAGAGAAGCCATAAAGTAACACCTTAAAATGTCATATACCCTGTTATCTATGTGGCATTTCACACTATGTTCTATGACTTTCTCACAGGAGAACATGGACTACACAAAACAGCTGTAAATGGCTATGAAGCTGGCTAGAAGAACGAATTCTGTTGCAGGAAGAAATAATCTGTTGTGCAAATAAGAAAAAAAAAAAAAGTAACTGTATGTATTTTGAAAAAGCACTGAGGATTTTTTTGTAGAACAAAAGCAAATACAAGCAAACAACAGCAAGCTGTCCTGAAAAGGAACAATCATCCTACAGGAGCTTGCAGATATTTGCACAGCAAGTTTTTTATTCTGCCCTGGTAAAACATCCCTGGAAAGTTGTGTCCAATTTTTCAGTTCTGCATTTTGACGGTAAATCCAGGCACAAATCCTGAGAGGAACAAGGAGAATAATTAGAAATCTAGCAAAGGACCCAGAAAGAAATACTGAAAAATTTGGGCTAGGTTACCTAAAATGTATGAGAAAGGATACAAAATAAAATAGAGAAAAGGATCACAAACAGAAGAGGAATACTCCATTCTTGATGCCTTTGATGGTCAGGATGAAAGTCACAGACAAACTGAAGTGACAGCAATTCAGGCAGACAATAAAGAAAACTTCCCAGCCATATGTAGAAGGGCAGTGATTCCAGTGCATGCACCCCTTCTTGACAGAGGATGTGCAGTTCCCACACTGCATGTCTTTTAGCTGTTTAGTCAAGTATCTATAAGGATTTCCATAATTAGGGTTGAAACTGCCTTATGGCAGGGTGATGGATTAAGTAAGCGAACTCGTAAGATCCCTTCTTGCCCTCTAATTTTTTTGTCCACCTGAGAAAAGAGGAGTTTTATCCTTCATGATACAATAGTCACAGTAATCCTCTGACACCTAAGCCGATCTGCCAGCGCTAACACCAGGATGTGTGGCACAGATGCTATTCTTCCTCTGGAACCAAATCATGGCATTTAACCACCCTGAGCTGAGCAGATGTGATGCTAATGCAGAGCCCTGTCCATGGCATGTGAATACTGGGAGGGAAACGGGAACAGAGAGGTCTATTTGTGTCAGAAGAGGCAGCACATGGTCCTGTACCCCACCTATGGCAGTCTTTTACTGAATTCAGTTCAAATACCTGAAGGTAAGGGTGGAAGTTTCAATCTCTGTAGCTAATTTTGGCCTGCTAGAATTAACTTTTTTTTTTTTTTTCACAAAGCTCAATATGAGCAAGAGGCTGCAAGAAAAAGGGTTTCTCTGAAACAAAAGAGACAAAGGATAAGACAGTAATAGAGCTCTGAACAACATCTAATCCTGCTCAAGCAAATCTGTTATTTTGGAAATTTAAAGAAAAAACCTGTCTACTTGACAAACCAGAGCGGTTCCAAAGAAACGATTACAACCTGTCGTATCAGGTCAGCCCGAAAAGAGTTCCCATGCAGCCAATGATTCTATAAATTACATTTACAGTCACTTCATTTTGCTGCCTGAAGCAGTGCAGACCAGGGCAAAATGAACAGTGATAAAAATGTGCAGGTTTTACTCAGAGGGAAGAATAACATGGAGATGGGGATGAACTTGATTGAATCGCAATAAAAGATTAATTGTGTGACGTGCGTGTAATTGGTTAATGGGACTGGGTCAGGACTTGGTGTCTGATGGTTTGAAAAGAGGATGAGAATGCAGTTTCAGCTATTTGAAAAGGTTTTACTGGCCAAAATGTTCCCAGATCTGTAACTTGCAGAGTCTGAGAAATTGCATAAATCTAAATGTAAATTACAGAGTTGTCTGATAGGCAGAGATTTTTTTTGCTTTGAGATATATAATATGATATTCATACTGTTGGTGTTTGAGGCACAGAAGGGCCAGAATGGGCATCCAGAAGGAAAAAATGTGGCCTGGGCAAATGAACCTGAATGAAATGTGATGCATTAACCTGGAAGTAATTAAAAGGAAAGTTCAGGGGGTAGCCTTGTTAGTGACTACTCAGTGTACAACAGAGAGCCATTATGATAATATGGGACAGTAAAAAATGAGGCCTTGTCTGCTCTGCAAGGACATTCAAGAATGAGTGACACTTTTCTCATGAAAAGAAGATCCCATTGTCCTTCACCATTTTCTCTGCCTTGTCAATACCCTGCCTGGCTATTGCCCTTCACTGCAGAGCTGGCTGCATTTCAGTTGTATGCTCTGGAAAGCTAATGTCTAAACTCAGAGCAACTCTAGAAAATTGCAATGCAAAGATTACTCCATTTGATATTTAATAAGTGACTTTCCAAGATTTCTCAGGAAGCCTTTGGTTTTTTTTTTTTTTTTTTGGATTTTTACTACAGTTTTGTAAGTCCACATAGTATCTGTAGGAAATAAAAACATTCCAGGTGATCCAAAACAATTAAGTATCACAGTCCTTGTGACTTTTGGTGTTGTTGGGGCTGAAGACATCCATCTCAACATCTTACAGAGACAGGATTTTAGATCTGGACTACCCCATTTGCCTATTGTAATAAGAAGTTGCATCCTAGTTCTAGTACTACAGGTAAGAACACATAACTTTATTTGATTACAAGAGTGCTAAGAAAGCAGCAAGACATACAGGGATAAAATCAGAAAAAGTCAGTTCCACAATTGCTTACAAGTAATAAAGGACATAAAAGCAGATTATAAAAGGTTTTACAAATAAAATAGAAGTGTGAAAAAGACAAAGGAAAATATAGGCTGATTATTCAAATCAGAGGAGAGCAATAGCTAATGGTATAGAGATATCTGAAAAATTTAATCTCTTTCTACATGAGTCTTCATAAAAAGATCATGTGTGATCAGCTATGCAGAGTAATGGTTTTACAAGGAAATAGAAAGAGGCTAGGAGAGGGATAGAATAAAGATATAACACTTAAATAGTTTAGATTAATTCTTGTCAGTATCCCTCAAAGAAATGCCTCCTAAGGTATTGAAGAAGAAAGTCAAAGCAAACTTTGAACTGTAAGTTCATGGTCTTCAGGAACTTGTGGATACAACGAAGGTCCAACTGACAAAGATGAAGGTCAATACCCCGCATGTGATTAAACAAAGAGACCCTGGGTAATCCAGATGTCCTGGGTTCAGCAGTAGCAGTTATTTTTCTCTTTCTTAGTAGCTGGTGCAGTGCTGTGGTTTTGACTTTCAGC